>LR812519.1:52382497-52644997 GCA_903798195.1 Danio kyathit
TAAAAGGACTCCACAAATCAAAGCCGACCAATGGTTTCCTTCTATTCAGACCTTTTCACAAGTCCAGATACACTCGGTGAGTTGCCCAGAAGCCACTTCATTCTGGAATCAGGACAAATGGCAACGATTAGCGTGATTCTGTGAATGTCTGAAAAGCGGCGTTTTCTTTCCTGCACTTGACCTCTGATGCTGCTGTGGTTTGTGCAGACTCATGTTGTGGTAGATGAGGTAACATGCGCTAGTCTTGAGACCCAGGTGTGGTTGAATAACCTGATCTTAGATCAACAGAAAACATTAGACTGGCGGAGCTCTGGCTCTGTACAGTGTCATTAATGCTATGGGAACATGAGCACTGAGTTTCTGGGACTAATACACCAATCAGTCATGCTTCTGAAACTTTCTGCTGCCATTTGACTGTATTTTAACTCCTCAGGCTCTTTACATCTTTGCTCCAGTTGTGCATTTTATTAAGCTGCTCGCTTAGGTTTTTCAAAACCAGTGTACTGTTCCAAAAGCAGTCGACTGTTACTAGAAAAACACAATAGGAATGTTTTCTGGGAAAACCTGGAATATGTGTAAAAATATATGGACATTTAAAAAAAAAAAAAACATTTTTTATATGTCTACGAATATACACTCGCCGGCCACTTTATTAGGTACACCTTACTAGTACCGGGTTAGACCCCCTTTTGCCTTCAGAACTGCCTTAATTCTTTGTGGCATAGATTCATCAAGGTACTGGAAATATTCCTTAGAGATTTTGGTACATATTAACATGATATCATCACGCAGTTCCTGCAGATTTGTCAGCTGCACATCCATAATGCAAATCTCCCATTCCACCACATCCCAAAGGTGCTCTATTCGATTGAGACCTGGTGACTGTGGAGGGAATTTGAGTACAGTGAACTCATTGCCATGTTCAAGAAACCAGTCTGAGATGATTCACGTTTTATGAAATGGCGGCCATATTCTGCTGGAAGTACCCATCAAAAGATGTGTACACTGTGATCATAAAGGAATAGACATGGTCAGGAACAATACTCAGGTAGGCTGTGGCATTGACACAAAGTTCAATTGGTACTAATGGGCCCAAAGTGTGTCAAGAAAATAACCCCCCCACCATTACACCACCACCACCACCAGCCTGTTGATACAAAGCAGGATGGATCCATGCTTTCATGTTGTTGATGCCAAATTCTGACCCTACCATCCGAATGCTGCAGACCAGGCAACGTTTTTCCAATCTTCTATTGTTCAATTTTAGCCAAATTGTGATTGCTAATTGTAGCCTCAGTTTCCTGTTCTTAGCTGACAGGAGTGGCACCCGGTGTGGTCTTCTAATGCTGTAGCCCATCCGCCTCAAGGTTGGACGTGTTGTGTGTTCAGAGATGCTCTTCTGCATACCTCTGTTGTAACATGTGGTTATTTGAGTTACATTTGTCTTTCTATCAGCTCGAACCAGTCTGGCCATTCTCCTTTGACCTTTGGCATCAACAAGGCATTTGCGCCCACAGAACTGCCCCTTATTGGATATTTTCTCTTTTTTCGGACCCTTCTCTGTAAACCCTAGAGATTGTTGTGCATGAAAATCCCAGTAGATCAGCAGTTTCTGAAATACTCAGACCAGTCCGTCTGGCACTAACAACCATGCTACGTTCAAAGTCACTTAAATCACCTTTCTTCCCCATTTTGATGTGGCCAGTAAGTGTATATTATCTTTAAAAATATACCTATTCCATACAAATGCTCATTGACTGATTTTGACTGACTGATATTATTTTGATATCATTTTCAGATTTGTTTGAGTCACTTCTGCTCACCAAGGACACATTTAATTAAGTAAAATAGCAGTACAGTAAAATAGTAATATTGTGGAATATTATTACCCATTAAAATAGCTTTTATTTTACTATTTTAACATACTTTAAGATGTAATTTATTCCTGTTGAAAAATTTATTTGCAGCTCAATTAAGACTTATTTATGTAATCAAGGCAAGGCAAGCTTATTTATATAGCACATTTCATACACAGTGGCAATTCAAAGTGCTTTATAAACATGAATAAAAGAGACAAGTATAAGAAAATAAAAACAAATAATATAAAAACAGATTGAAATGTGTTAAAACCGGTTATAAAAAAGGAAAAGAAAGACATAATAGTGTGATCTGTCGGACATAGCACAGTGCTCATTCAGTAAAGGCACAGCTAAACAGATGTGTTTTCAGTCTTGATTTGAACGTGCCTAATGTTGGAGCACATCTGATCATTTCTGGAAGCTGATTCCAGCAGTGGGTGGCGCAGTTTATTTGATCCTTAAGATCTGAGTGATCTATTAGGTTTGTATTTAGTTAGCATATCTGTAATGTATTGAGGTCCTTGGCCATTTAGTGATTTATAGACAAGTAATAATACTTTAAAATCTATTCTGAGTGTAACTGGGAGCCAGTGTAAAGACCTGAGTACAGGTGTGATGTGCTCTGATTTTCTGGTTCTGCTCAGAATCGTGGCAGCAGCTTTCTGGATGAGCTACAACTGTCTGACTGTCTTTTTGGGAAGGCCAGTGAGGAGTCCATTACAGTAATCCATCCTGCTGCTGATAAAAGCATGAACAAATTTCTCTAAGTCTTTACTGGAAACAAAGCAATTAATTCTTGCAATGTTTTTGAGATGATAGCATGCTGATTTAGTTACTGCTTTAACATGACTATGGAAACTCAGATCTATCAGTATGTGTTACTGTTTGTGTTTTTTTTGTTGTTGTTTGTTCTGTTTTTTTTTTTGTAAACCATAATAATCTAGATTCTTTGATGAATTAAATGCTCCAAGGAACTGCGTTTAATTTAAAAATAAATGTTTTGTTAATATAATTTGATTTACTTTTATTTTTGATCAGTTAAACATGTATTTTGTGAATAATGTGTATATTTCATAACATTGTAATTTTTAGTGTTCTTATACTTTTAAAAATAAATGTTGATAAAAATCTATCTTCAAACCATTATATGTTCAAATAAGAAACAGCATTGGTGAACTGCTCTTATTTTTTATTGAATATAATGCATTACTGATATATGAACTCGTGTTTGTTAACATTAGTCAATGCACTGTGAGTTAACATAGACTAACAATGAACAACTGTATTTGAACTAACATTAACTAACATGAATAAATACTGTAATAGATATATTGTTCATTGGTTGTTCATGTTAGTAAATACGTTAACAAACATTAACTAAAACAACCTTAATGTAAAGTGTTAACCAAGTCAAATAGCAAATGTTTTTATGTATTAAAGTGATTGTTTAAAATACACATTTTCATTAACCAAATTAATTAACAAATGAATTGTACAATAATAATTTCCCTACTTGAATATAAAATAATAAATAAACATACATTACAAGGCTTTGAATGCTTAAGTCTGATTGGCTGATGAACATTCTAAGTTCTGCAGTTTCTCAACACACAAATAAAGCATTTCCGGTCAGGTTTTGACTGCATTACAGTTCCACATCAATATACGGAAAGATATTGGTTGTTTCACAGCCAACTCTCAAAAACAAAACAAAACATAACATAAGTATGTTGCAAGGGATGCTAAATAAACTAGTCCTGCACACAAGAAGGGGTTGAGAACAAAACTTGACAAATGCTTTGAATTAAAACATCTGAGCTGTGTTTTTAGGTCTGATAACTGTAGAGGTGGAAAGAGTACTCAAGTAAAAGTACCCTTACTTGCCTAAAAATGTAGTGCAAGGAGAGTAAAAGTATCTGTTGTAATTATTACCTAAAGTATGAGTAAAAAGTAGACCTTTCAAGAGTAGTGAGTATTACACTGTTTAAAGCGGATGCATTTACATGTAATTTGTGCATGTGTGTGTAAACGTAACATTCTGTAGTGCATCTAGTTATTGCCCAGCAGACACACAACATCATAAGACGTTAATATTAGGTTAGATTTAGGTTGTGATGTCAGGTGACCAAAATTCAACATCTAGTCAGCGTCTAAGGATAATGTTATTTTGATGTACAATAATGACGTCAAATGACGTTGATATTTGGTCGATTTTAGGTTGTTAGAAAGTGACCAAAATCCATCGTTGAACCAATATCTTAAACCAACATCATTTTGACGTAAAATGCTGACATTTATTTATCAGCATGCAAATATGTTGTTTATGGCAACCAAAATCCAACATCTCATAGACGTCATAGTAGTAACGTTCACACAACGTCAAGCTGTAACATCATTAGACGTTGATATTTGGTTGGTTTTAGGTTGGACATTGGACACTGACGTTGGCCTGACGTTGAGTTCTGACGTCATCCAGATTTACATTTCCAAACAAAATGCAACATCCCTACAACGTTAAGGTACAACATCAATCTGACGTCTTGATGACGTCTTGTGCCTGCTAGGTGTTTAGAGCCATTTCGGTCATCATACAGTAAACATACTGTACATCATACATCATCAGTGACTTGCATCTAAACAGTCTCTGGGTCTTTGTATGTAAAGATTTTGAACATCTTCATGGACACTTTTAATGCTTCCAAACAGTTTGCTGCAATTATAAATCGCCCATGTCTTGAGGTAGTTCAGTATGATGCGATTTACCTTCTACAGTGTGTGCAATTTGATTGGACAGGAATCACAGGACTGATTTTTCTAATCCCTATAGACAGGAAAAAATATAGTGACTGCCGGTTGAAGTAAAGTAGTGGAGTAAAAGTACCGATACTGCACTAAAAATGTACTCAAGGGGAAGTAAAAGTACACATTTTTAAAAATACTTTGAAAAACTACTCAATTATAGTAGTTTGAGTATTTGTAATTAGCTACTTTACACCACTGGATAGCTGTAAGTGGAATGATTGACAACAAGCCTATTATTTATTAGAAAATAATGCACTCCCAAGATGTAACAGCCATTCTGCTGCTTATTTTTCTAGTGATTCAATGGCCGGTCATTAATTATTCCTCACCAATTAATGCATTCTGTATATGTAAAATAGTTCAGGGCGTCTGCAGGCCTGTCTTGTGCCATCAATCACCTTAGATCAACATCAGTCAATGTTGTCTGATCAGAATAAAAGTGATGATTTCCTCCCCTTTGTTAATTCAGCACACACATATTCATTGATGCATGAAGGCTTGGTTATAATATTGTGTTGAAGGCCTTGAACTTCAGCCATCTTCGCTCTTCTCCCTACAGTCCTTTTATGATCTTTCTTTCACAGAGTCCTTCTGGATTTCTTTTCATGTCTTAATTTCATGAGCTCAGCATACAAAATATGTTAAATACTGAGCATAATTTCTGACGGCCTATTCAAACTCCAAAGTTTCAGAAATGATTACTCCAGCATTTGGGCACCTTTTATTTTTTAAATAGAGTGGTGAATGCTGTCATAATAACACACAATTTAGCCCAGTGGATACTGTTTCAGTTTCAGGGTGCCAGAATTCAGATATCCTTTCTTTACTTTGGCACTAGGCATCGGTGGTGCCATCGCTTGTATATTGACTGCAAATATTAAATAATATTAGAGCTCTGTGCCAACAAGTCATAAGACATGATCTAAGCCTTCAGTAGGCCATTTCTTTCCACACGAGACCTGCAGAAGTAAGTGTGCTGATGGAAGTCTGGAAAGAATATACGGCTTTAAAGTGATATTCAGGGTTAAACACGATTTAAAAGTGAAGTGTGCAATTTTTTGGATGTTAAAATACTTTTTCTCGCCTCAGCTTAATATGTAGAGACAACTGTAAGTATAAGCCACTGGACATTTTAGTTCAGAAATGATATAAACACTGTGGCACAATAAACACGGCTTTGTTTATATGAGCGCCCAGACTTGGCTGACACATAGAAATCGACTGAGGTTTGGGAAGGGAGGAACTGCTTGACTGACTGTTAGTTTATTTTGATAACTGTTCATTTATTACATAATCAATGATTAGTCAGAGACTAAACGAAGAACTCGGGAAAGCTCTGAAATTCTTTTTTATGAGTAATGTTGCTTTACTGGTGCAGAATTTATACAGCTGACCTTTAAGTTCTTCTGTCAATAGTGTAAAACATTATAGGTTATGAATGAAATATGGGATATTTGCAGATTTGCATAATACTGTAGCTATAGTGCACCCTGTGATGTACGCATGTATTTTAATGCATGTATTTATTTATTTGGGTGACACAGTGGTGCATTGGCGCACCGTTACCTCACAGCAAAAAGGTTGCTGGTTCGAGCCCCGGCTGAGTCAGTTGGCATTTCGGTGTGGAGTTTACATGTTCTCCTCATGTTCGCTTGGGTTTCTTCCAGGTGCTCCTGTTTCCCCCACAGTCCAAAAACATGCGCTTTAGGTGAATCGGGTAAGCTTAATTGTCCGTAGTGTATGTGTGTATGTCCTGGTCCTCCAGTTTGGGGGCTGAGCATTGGGCTAATGACCTACCTCGTAAAACTATAGATATTGCGAAACCCCAACATGGTGCGACTAAATATCAACTTTTCTGTAATGAATTTTATTATTATAGGTGGGCATAGATACATTTTTTTAATCTAGATTAATTTTAGAATTAATCTAGATTAATCTAGATTAAAATGGATTATTTGAATTCTGCCGAAGGCATTCAGAATATGTGTGCTACCCAAATAATAAGTCTTTGAGAACTGGTTTCTCAAACCAGGTGGGGCATTAGACCAGGGGCTCATCTGCGGTTTCCAAAATGCATCACAAACTGCTTGAGAAACTGTTCTACTATGATAATTGGTGATGAAAATTAATGATGTTCAATGTGTTTACTAACTGTTTATTCAGTTAAACATGAATTTTAAACTGAAGGCCTACATAAGCTCGAAACAGCGATTTTTGATTACTTAAAGTCATAACTGAACTAAACAGAAATGGAATTAAGACATGTGGAGTATGCATATATTAGTGGTATTATTGAAGTAAACACCGTGGTCTTTAAGGACCTTTCGTCATATTTTCCGACAAGATCCACAAGCGGCTGTCAGTAAAGGACCACACACACACAAACACACACACACACATGGCGAAATGCCGAAGTTTTTTCTTTCCATTTGGCGTGCATTATTAAATTCCATAACACTCTCACCAGTCCTTACTCCTTATTTGCGTCTAATACCCCAGTTTGTCATGAGGGCATGAATGAAATGTTCATGAGTTAAAGTGAGCTTGCGTAGAATATACCCAGCTCCCAACCCAACTTTGAGAATAGATTAACGGCGATATTTTTTTTATAAAAAACCGGCGTTATCGGTTAACGCCGATAACGGCCCACCACTAGTTATTATTATTATTAGTTTATTAATTAATTTATTACTATTAGTTTATTAATTAGTTTATGGCTGCACAGTGGCGCAGTGGGTAGAACATTCGCCTCACAGCAAGAAGGTCACTGGTTCGAGGCTCAGCTGGGTCAGTTGGCATTTCTGTATGGACTTTCCATGTTTTTCCCGTGTTGGCGTGGGTTTCTTCTGCGTGCTCCGGTTTCCCCATAAGTCCAAAGACATGCGGTACAGGTGAATTAGGCAAGCTAAATTTTCCATAGTGTATGTATGTGAGTGAGTGTGTATGGATGTTTCCCAGTGATGGGTTGCAGCTGGAAGGGCATCCGCTGCGTAAAACATATGCTGGCAGTTCATTCCGCTGTGGCGATCCCAGAAAAATAAAGGGACTAAGCCAAAAAGAAAATGAATGAATAATTTGTTTATCGATTAATTTATTTTTAATTACTTTATTTTGTTACAATTGTTTTTGTATGATGACCGAAAGTGTGAACTAAGAAAAAAGACAAACACATTTGATAACTGGACAAAAGACCTTTAAATAATTTTCTGTAAAGCACATTTAAGTAGTCCAAAAACACTGACATTCTAACTAATGAAATTCATAAATTAATTTGTTTCGCTTTTGATTGAACAAAATGAACAACAAATTTAATCTGTTTCATGGCAATCAAGTCTGTAATCAAATTTAGAAACCTTATTCACCACAAGTTAAAATCAAAAAGACTGTCACGATCACCAGCGATCTACAGCCAGAGACACACACATTCACATGGACTACAAATCCGCCAGTTCATGGACTACATATCCAGTCATGCCACGTGCACACACCTGATTCAAGTCACCCACTGATTACACTCCAACAGCTGAAGCCACTCATACACTGATTACAAGCACTATAAGTACACATCACAAAATGACTATGTTGCTGAGTCTTGTATCCTGTAAAGTGAACATTCAACGCGTTTCTCCTTGCCTTGTTTTCCCGTGTTTAGACCTTTGCTTTGTTTTGTTTTGTTATTCCTTGTACGCCGCCTGCCTTGTTACCTTCTGCCTGTTATATTGACTATGACTCTGGATTGCCCTAATACATCTGTTTGTTCCTGTTTGACCACTGCTTGCCTGACTATCCTAATAAAGACCTGCATAAGGATCCTCACCCTGTTGAAGCGTCCGACACTTTATTACAGAGACAAAGATTTTATAATATCATCCTAGACCTTGACGCAATGAATGAATGAATGAATGAATGAATGAAGGAAGGAAGGAAGGAAGAAAGGAACGAAGGAATGAATGAACAAACTAAGAGCTGTTGTTGAAGCAAAAAAAAAAAAAAAAAAAATAAGGAAAGATATCATTCTCCTTTGAGATCTAATGATTTTTCAATGACAGGCTTCTGGAGAGTCAAAATTCTGAGCCGCCGGGGTGGAAAGCAAGTCTAATTACACTGATGGAAAAATGGATGGACTGGCTTTTGTTGAAAAGAATAGAGAACAATGGCTAACCAGGAAATGTTACAGCATGAGTAAAAAGACAGGCAGAACAGGCTTTCTGTCAGAGCGTGATTGATATGTTTGTTCTCGCCGCCTATGCAGCAATCAATGATGAATATGACATTCTGGAGAACAGGGTGCACTTTCAGCCATTATACTTGCGCGTCCATCAAAAGTGATGGAGCAACATCCTTCACAATGAAACTCGTGCATCATTGATGTTTTATGAATATTGAGTACAAATCGCTTTTGGAGTTCAGTGAATACAATCAGGAGGAAGCCTTTGCTCATTAGAAACTCTGCCTGGATGTGTCACATTACTAATGCAAACACCTTTTACTTTACCTATGTTGGTGAATGTCAAGTTTTGTACAAGATTATTAATCAACTCAATTACATTGTAAACATTGTGCAAAAAGTCAAGACAACAAATATTTTTATGTTGCTTTAACTTAATAATATGTTAATAAGTCAATCAGGTTTTAACCAATTTTTTTTTTTTAAGTTACACAAAGTTTAACCTAATATTTTAGTCAGTTTGTTTGATGTAAGATGAGATGACTAGAGCAGTTTATTTGAACTAAACAATGTAAGGCAGCAAAAACATTGTGTTGAAGAGAGAAATGATAAAATATAAAGGGCAAAAAAATTAGAAGCGTATTGTTATATTTTTCCTTATACAAAATTTCTGTCTGGTTCTCGAATCTGATTGGCTGATAGCAATGCAATATTCTGCAATAACTGCACTCTTACAGCCTCCTCACCCTTGTGTATTACTCCGCCCACACAGAGTGATAGCAGATCAATAAACTCACCACAGTTTGACAAATATTGATGCTGTTGGACAACATAATGTACTTTTGAGACTTTTAGGCGAGAATGTAGTTGTTTAGATTGCAACTTTGCAGTTTATTTATAAAGTGCCTTTTTAAAATATTTATAATTTCAGAGTCGGCGGTCATCAGCCTGTCATACTAAGCAAAGACGGTTGCGCTACAAGATAGCAACAAAGACTGCATAATAAGCTATTAGAGAAGAAAAACGTAGTGTTTCCTTTTCGTATTTTAAACTACAGCTGATCAAATCATTATAAATCAGATAAGTGACCTTCTAAGTTTATCTCTCTCTTTTGTATGTTGTAGGGCTGTTTTTATACCATGTAATCTGCTAGTGTTTGCTTTGGCTTTTTTGGGGTTAATAATTGTGATCTCCTGATTGCAACAGAGAAATACTGGGAAATCTCTTTAGACTGATGGCATTTCATGCTGTTCAGCCTAATAATCTTAAAATGTGAGCTATGTTTTGTGATCACTTTAGACATTACGCTGGAGAATCATTCAACTACTAGCTCTAAAGTATTGTGTTTTTAAGCAACGGTTTCTGCTGTTCTGATGTGAGCTGCAGATGTGAATGAAAAAGAAGAAAGTAGTTCCTCATACAACAGGCTATTTTAGACTCTCCATGTTTGATTAAATTTTTTATATACCTGATTATGCTGTCAAACTGTTGTATAAACACAATATTACACTCGTAGCAGTGCAATTTAACTGTATATCATCACTGGTGGGCAGTGCTTAATTTGTGAATTGCGAGGTGCCAGAACAGATCAGGGTAACGGATCTGGCATGTTACCCTAGGATGGAGAGGTGTTGCACATGAAGGTGAGGGGGGCGGGGGTGTCGCAGACAACAGTGAAGAGGGTTGGGGAGTCGCGGAAGAAAGCGAAAGTGAACAGCGGACGGGGGAGAAGGGCGGTTGAGGAGGGGGATCAGTAAAATGAGGTGCCGGATCAGATTTCAGAGGTTCTGGATCCGGCGTGTTCCGGCACAAATTAAGCCCTCCTGGTGGGACACTAAGGCACCAATGCACGCATCCCACCAGTGCTGATATACAGCCATATCGCACTGCTACTTGTGTGAAATTGCTCATTTATATATTTCTTAAGCAGTGTTACTCTAGCTTAACTTGAATGTTTTTTTACAATTTTAAGTTGATTTAACATAACCATTGAAAGTTATTTCTAAAAAACTCAAGAATTATGTTACTTCAGCTTATTTTAAATGAGTAGTTTGAACAAGCAGCAAAAATATTTTCTTTGAATGTGGTTTTGTTTATAGTTTAAATTTGATTCGATTTAATTTTTTTGCAAATTTTAATAATATAGCTGTAGTTGCAGTTTATTTGTAAGTTGTATTCTTTTTTATGTTTTGTCTAACTGTTTTTTTAATATATGTATCTTCATATTTTTTTCTTATTTTTATTAGCATTTATTTTAACAGAATATCAAGTTACAATTTAAATTAAAATAAAAAAATATTTATAACAATTTTTTTTTAATTTTTTCAAATTTTGTAGTTTAAAAAAGGCTCTACAAAAAGCAACCGAGGCTCATTCTGAAAATGTACCGCTATGTACATTTTTGGAGAGCACCAAATACGTTCCAGAAGGTACGTTTTTTGCAGTTTTTGTTTTCGCGAATCCACCTGATACTGCTGTGTACGCTTTTTAAATCTCAAATTTCCCTCGCGAGGGCCATTTGCGCCTGCTGTTCTCATGTAAATCCACCAGAGGTCGCTGTCGACTGACTGACTGACCGACCGATCGACTGACCCATTCTCCTCCTTGCCTAAACCCAACCAATAGTGTTTTCAAAAGCACAGATTGACCCGCCCACCAACTTCCCTAAACCCAACCGCAGTTTTTTAAAAGCAATACAGAAAAAGATTGGCTTCTGGTTTTGTCTTACCCGCTTTCTGGAACCGTTATTGCCAGAACCCCGTCATCGTGGTCAGCTCCTTTCTGCGTCTCAAACCTGCCGACGTACATGACAAGCTAACTGGACAAACTGGTAAAAGTGGGAAAATCAGGTAAGCGGTCAGCTGGTAAGTGCGAAAAGGAACACCATCATACCTCCCTGTAGCGTTCATTGTAAAGACAAAATGCAGCCATACGTACATAATTTACGATCTGTATATAGGGCTACGTTTTCAGAATGAGCCTATCTTGCAAAAAAGGCTTCATCAATTAAAAAAATCTATTTAGGTTATACTTCATATACAGTAGATTTATATTTTAACAATTTCTGTGTTTTAGATTGTTGTATATTCAGGACATTTCTCAAATTATTATTAGTCAAATTATGTAATTTGTTTAAATAACTAAACAACAATAAATCAGTATTTTATTGATCCACATTGAAAGATTTGACATTATATTCTTTCAGTTTTGAGTGACATTTTGATATAGTAAATTCCCTTCCTCTCGCAGCATCATTTTTCCCTCCTTCAAGGTCAGGATTAACCTGTCAATCACACAAGATCATGCCAAAAGCAAACAACAAATTCCTGACAGATAAATCCAGGTGCATTTTGTCATATTTGAAAAGTTGTTTGTGACTCGAATGCACGTCACAATCAGGAGGAAAGAGTGATTGCACCTTTTATGACGATCTTTATTGCAGCCTCAGAGACGCAGCGTTGAGTAATGGCACTGGACTGCATACTGGACAGGAAGACTAGGGGCTGTTAAGACCCCACCAAGAGCTCTTAAAGCGTTTGAAAAGTGTGGGAGAGGGACGATTAAGAGTGTCGGTGAGTGCCACTTTGACAAGGAACTCTACATCATCGTGTGCACTCTACTTCATGTGTACTGAATAAAAATGCGCAGACACCTCTTCTATAACTTAGTCCATTTAAACCAGGCTCACACATGATTTTGGCCATGATTTTGTCATTTTGTTTGTATTATATATATTTGTATATACATAATAATTTCTGTAGTCTTTGGCATGATAACCAACAGCTGATTAATTGACGAATTTCTATTCAGATTTTTATTTTGAAACCAATGCGGGAATGTTCAATCTGTAAAATTTTTTCAGGCATGTTATGACCAAAATTAATGCTACAGATAACAGATTATGTCAGTTAGGTAAGGTTACCATTTCAGAATGTTCTGGGTTACTGAACGTGTCTCAGTGGATGGTATCAAACGATGAGTATGAGTATTCTTGAGTGTATCTCTTTTTTTGACATGTCTTGATCCTACAGTCTGACTTTAGCCCATTTCACACAGTAATACTGGTAATTGCCATAAAATTACCAGTGACTTTACCTGTAATTTCAAAATTGCACATAAATCTTGTTCACACTAGCAACAATGTTCCATTTAAAAAAAGAAAAAAAGCACCATTCACACATCCATTCCAAAATACTGGTAATTTCTGTGACGTTATTAACTAGAAATGAGCTCTAAACTGGTATGCTTGTATTTGTAAACATGAAGGGGGTCAGTTTTTGTTGATTGATTATTTGTCATGTCATTTTTTATTTTTTTTTTTGTATTTATTTATTTATATTTAAATAGCATTAATGTTAAATATTAAAAATCTATATTTTGTACTGTAATAATACAAGATTGAAATTAATTACAGTAAAAGTACTGTAATGTAATAATGCTGTAAAATTAATTTGCGGTAATTGAAATAAATTACAGTAACAGTTCTGTAATTTTATTACACTGCACAGTTTATTTGCGGCAAAAATATTTTTATTGTAAACAGAATTGGGGTAAGGGAATAATACTGTAAAACAGATCTACTGTCAAGCTACTATAAAAAGAGGCTAATGTAAAGTTACGGTAACTTTCTGGCAACATTGCTGCCAGTAAGTTACCGCAACAATACAATAAAAAGTTTAACAGTGTATCTGATTGATTGATTGATTTATCGTTTGTTTGTTTGTTTGCTTGTTTGTTTGTTTGTTTGTTTGAAACTTTTGTATTTATGCAATTCATGCAATTTGCTGTTAATTTTACAACTCTTCATTTCAGAAAATTGTCATAATTAAATATCCACTAATTTAAAAAAAGGGATTATTCACACATGATCTCTTCGTGGCAATTTATCTATAATTGTCTGGAATTTTCTTTTTTTTTTTTCACGAAAGGGGCTGTTGACAACTGACATCTTACAGTAGGCATGTCAAAATGAATAATTTCTATGGCACATTGCGATGTACACAAGGATAATTCGGTATTGTTTTGTAGTAGACCATAGTTACATCAGTTATGATGTATGGCGGTTTCTGATGTCAATTATTGCAGTAGCAATCTATGGCGAGGGAGTCGAGGAATGTGCAGGTATTTAAAAATGTCTCACTGCTCGAGAGTTTGCTAGGACATTATTTTACTGAAGGTACATATGACCCAATATCCTATATCACTGCTAAGGGCACACTGTAAAAACCTCAATCTTTTCCGTACACTAAACGATGTAACGCAATGCTGAACATGTTGTGTATGCAGGTTTTCTTTGAGCAGATAAATTCAAAAGTTTAGTTCATGTATCTGGCTGCTTGTATTTCATGTCAAATTGATATAAATGTGAAGTACAATTGAAAATTGAGGATGCAGTGCATTGTTAGTGTATCATGACCACTAACATTACCAAATCGATGACTTGATAATCAATTCAGTTCAATTCATCTTTATTTCTATAGCACTTTTTTACAATGTAGATTGTGTCAAGCAGCTTAACATACTGTAGATAAAGTTCTAGTAAATTGAAACTGCTTCAGTGCAGTTTTCACAGTTGAAGTTCAGTTTAGTTCAGTTCAGTGTAATGTAAATGTCACTGCTAAAAAGCCAGAACACTGAAGAACAAATCCACCGATGTGCAGCTCCACAAGTCCCATACCAAGCAAGCCAGTGGTGACAGTGGCTTTAAGCAAAGTTCACCAATTGACGAAAATGAAGGAAAACAAAACCTTTGACTAAAAATGGCTAAAGCCAGGCTGAACCATGAGATCAGTGTATGTTCATGCCCCAGAGTGACATGGAGATCATGTTCATACAGTATGACAATCGTAAAGGATTATTAAAAATCAGTGCAAAAGTGTAAGCCCGGCTTTAATCATGGGCAAACATGAAAAATGCAAGGGGTGGTGACAGGCTAATAAGTATGGTGGCAGGTGCAAAGTCAAAACAGGCTTGAATCTGAGTAGGCGAGATGTAGCAACTTGAAGAGTTATTTAAGTCCTCCACCCCCTTTTGCCATCACTACTCCGACCTGAAGCAAGACATTTAACCCACGCTTTCAAGGAAACGGCCATAGTTACTGTAAAAAGTCATGCAGGTCTTTAGTATAGAGAATATTGCTTCAGAGGTGGGCACTCTGGACATCCTGTCTATCTGGATATCCTGTCTATCCTGTCCTGTCTATCTATGTTTTTAAAAGAAGTCGCTTACATACTGTAAAAACTGTCATTTGTTTACAACAATTTTTTTCCATCATCTTTTGTTGCAACAGAAGTAGAAAATGGTACATGCGCTGAACTGTTATTGAAATACTTAATATAAAATAAGTGATCGTGTTTTAAAATATTTGCTTATTTATAAATTAAAATTATTATATTTAAAAAAAAAAAAAAACTTACAGAAAAATAGCAAAAAAGTGGCTAAAGACTCATAAAAAATGATTCTGTCCTGAGAAGATTGTTGTATTTTATTGTATTTTGTTTTATTTTATTTTATTTTATTTTATTTTATTTTAATTTAATTTAATTTAATTTAATTTAATTTAATTTAATTTAATTTAATTTAATTTAATTTAATTAATTTAATTTAATTTAATTTAATTTAATTTATTTATTTAATATTTATTGATTTATTTTGTTCAATTACATGTGTCTTAAATCATAGTCTGTATAATTGTGTGTAATAGTTTTTTTTAATTTACTATAAAATTTAATTTGGTTTTGTCAAATTACAATGCTTTAATTTGATGCTTTAATTGTATAGATGCTTTCCTTTTTCTTCTTTGACCTATGAACAGTAAATATAGTGCACACTGTGCTATGTATTATACTTTTGTTTTCTTTTTCATATTAGAAGAGGCTGGCAGACAGGCAAATAGCACAGAGCTTATTACTTCAATCCAAAATTCAGCTAGAATTAATTAACTTAAAAAAAAAACATTAATGAATGAACAGGGGACAGAGTTCCTTATGTAGGTGACTATATGACTACAGGCCGTAGATGAAATGGGGTTCTTAAAATGGCAAATTATGCAATTGAGAGAGGCATTGATTTACTGTATATTGGTTGAAACTGTGTTAATGATTGAAGTTACAGCGTTATTAATTAGCAATATGTCTTGAATAGAGGATAATCATTGGCAATAACTAAGCATTGTTTTGAGCTGTAGACTTTAGCTGCAGTCTTGGTGAATATTGATTTACACATCTGCCTCCATGAAAAATACATAAACCCTCCATTACGTAGCTTACAGGAATCACAAAACTTGGCTAAAATAAATGTGAGTTGAGTCATGTTTGAAACGAATGCGTAGATATGGTTATAAGGAATTTCTTAATTTAATGACTTTGGTCAAGTGTTTTATTCAGCGGTTACACTATGCGACCACAACTGATGATCAAGTGACCAAAACATTCATCATTTTGACATTGACATACACACCTATTTATTTAATAAACAGTTATTTAATAGGAAATTTATTGGTTTAATGACACATTTTTATTTATAAATGTATGATAATATATTATGTATACGCCTGTCT
This sequence comes from Danio kyathit, assembly GCA_903798195.1. Classification (NCBI taxonomy): domain Eukaryota; kingdom Metazoa; phylum Chordata; class Actinopteri; order Cypriniformes; family Danionidae; genus Danio; species Danio kyathit. Next base: position 52,398,885 of record LR812519.1, read on the forward strand.
TTTGATGTGTAACGTTTAATTTACACAGCTCTTCTATGTTTGACATTATAGTTCTGGTGTTGGTTATTGGTTGAATGAACAGGCATTTCAGTATTGTCATCAGACTGGCACTACTGACAGCTTTTATTATTGAGTCTCATCCTCTCATGAATATCTCCAGCAGTGCTGTGGTACACAGGCATATACAGTATGTGTAAGAAAGTCACAGCCACTGAGTTGAAATAATGCAAATGCTGTGGCATACTAAAACTTGTTGATCCAGATTCAAGCCAACTATGATATGTGGAGGAATGCAGCAATTATATAACACAATAATGATGCATAATTTAAAAGATAAATGTTGTGTTATGATAGCGTTTAAAATATATATATATATTTAAGAAGTGCTGCCTAAATGATCAAGGGAGTTTATATCACTTTGTGAAGGTTTAAGGCTTGCTTTGAATCAAGATATAACTAAAATTTAAACATAAAATGTATAACTTATGAACCAATAATTTAACTAAATGTAATAAGAGGCTTAATTATTGTTTTCAAACAGGTTTCCAAAAAAGTTCATCTGAGATTGTTGGGAAAATATATACAGTTGAAGTCAGAATTATTTGCCCCCCTTTTAATTTTTTTCTTTTTTAAATATTTCCCAAATTATGTTTAACAGAGCAAGGAAATTTTTACAGTATGTCTGATAATATTTTTTCTGATGGAGAAAGTCTTATTTGTTTTATTTCGGCTAGAATAAAAGCAGTTTTAATTTTTTATAAACAATTTTACGATCAATATTATCAGCCCCTTTAAGCTATATATTTTTTCGATAGTCTACAGAACAAACCATCGTTATACAATAACTTGCCTAATTACCCTAACCTGTCTAGTTAACCCAATTAACCTAGCTAAGCCTTTAAATGTCACTTTAAGCTGTATAAAAGTGTCTTGAAAAATATCTAGTCAAATATTATTTACTGTCATCATGGCAAAGATAATATAAATCAGTTATTAGAGATGAGTTATGAAAACTTATTATGTTTAGAAATGTGTTGAAGAAATCTTCTCTCTGTTAAACAGAAATTGGGGGAAAAAATAAAAAAGGGGGGCTAATAATTCAGGAGGGTTAATAATTCTGACTTCAACTGTATATATTTATATACAATATAGGGCCACCCTTAACTCACACCATTAATGTGATCCTACATATATTCAGAGTTGTTCTTGACTCTTAAAGGAACAGTCATTTTACCACTCCCCTAGAGCTAAACAGTTAAGTTCGACTATTCTATTATTTTTTCAGCCGATGTCCAAATCGACTAACATCAATGTAAGTAACGTGACCACCTGCTTGCACTGAGCTTTGCAATCATGGAAACATTTTTGAGAAACAATTCATAACTCTTTGGTGCAGCTCTTGAACTGTACCTATTTGAGCTGGAATACATGGAAGATGTCAGGCACTGTAATATCATTGCCCCTTCTGTAGCCATGGTATGGCAGCAAAGCTTTTGATCATTAATCTGGTATGAAAGGATAGTTACTAGCTATTTCGGCTAAGAAAATACCTGTAGCAACTTTTAATTTTCCATACATTATGTAACTAAAGTTAGACACGAGTTAGAGTTAGAGTAGACACAAAGAGTCAAGCTTTAAATAGGAAAATTATCTATAGTCTTTGGTCATTTTTGACAAAGACACTAATGTTCTAACCCGATATGCTAAACTATAGCTAAATGTGCTCCTGTCAGGCCTGGAGATTGACTGAATGGATTAAAAAATGATAAAACTCGACTGTTTAATTCTAGGGGAGTGTTCCTTAAAGAAATAAGTCCTGAAAAAAAGTGGTTATTTGTCTCGTAATCATAGGGGAACCACTTCATGTGCTACATAGCACAAGTATAGTGCTATATAACACCTTAACAACTCTAAAGAAGTTTCTGCTGAAGAACCATTACTGTTCTTACTGTACCATTGTAGATTCTATATACAGTAGCAATTAAATTGCTTCTCATATAATTACATTTCAACAAACTGCTGAAGAACCGCACATTGTTGGTGTGTGTCGCTGTAAGTAACTTTTTTTAATGAATCTAATTGCACACTATTATTATTATTATTATTATTATTATGATTATTATTATTATTATTATTATTATTATTATTATTAGATAAAGGTAAATTATCACCTTAGATTTATAAGGTTCTATCTGACATGTTTGTCAAAAATGAGTTATTGACATATTCTTATTAAATGACTTTTTATTAATTAATAAAACTGTATTAATTTGAACACTTTTTATTTAAAAACAAATGTTACACACATACTGTTTGCTATATGGAATGCAAAAACTTTGAATCTCAATATCTCAAAATCATTCAGAACGCAGATAGAACCTGATAATTCCAAGGTGACGAAATGTCAGCCGTCAAGACAGTGACTGATGAGTATAGTATGAAAATGGCTTAGTCTGTTTATTTTGCTTTTCTTATACAAGTAGTTGTTTTTTCAAATGGAACTGGTCATGAAGAAAAGGGAAACAAATCTGGGTTAAATAAGCAGGTAAACTGACCTAAATTAGTAGTTATGTTTTCATGCACTAATTTCTAACAGTCAGAATGAATCCTCATCAAGTGTAAGCTGACTTTCTTTTCCAAACTTTAGGTAAATCAGTAGTACTGTTTACATGTACTAATTTTCATCAGTCAAAATGAATTCAATCCAGATTGGGCAAGCTCTGTTTATATGAGACCTAAACATTTTAATCAGATTCATTTTTAACTGGAGAAAGCGCTCACAATAACGTCACTAGAGCTAAGACAAGTTAATTATAATAGCCATTCTTGTCTAAATTTTGACATCCGTAAAAAGAAAACTGACAATTTTGTCAAAGCGAAGACATCATTCAGATGTGTATTACGTGTTCAGCAGTGGCTAGCATAAATCCTATGTGCAAATTTGCTTTATTGCTTTCACATAATGTTAATCGGTATACCAAAGCTACTATTGGAAATATTCTAACAAAATATTTTAAGGTCATGGTGATAAGCAGGCCCGTAGCCTGCCTAGTGAAAGGGTTGACTCTTTTTTTTCTCAAAAAGTGGACCTTTTGCAGTTATTCGCCTCATTTTCTATTTAATTATACAATTTAAATAATGCATTTTAGTGACATTTTAAGCACTATTTTAGCTGAATTAGCTTGTAGGATGGTCATCACAACCACACGTTTTGATGTACCAAAAACATTTCCCAAAGATTTAGAATAAAAAATTTTTTTTTAAAAATACTTATTTTTAAAATACAAATGTATTACCTCATATCATTAGAAAAAAAAAGGATTCTGTTAAAGTTTTACATTAAAAACTGCAGCCTAATGTCATTTATTAGGACAACAAACTGGCCAGCAAATTCAACTTTCCTCATTTAAAATTTGGGATGCCGAATTTGGCGTGGTGTGACTTCAGAACGGGAAGTTACATCGTGCTCAATTCGGCATCTCAAATTCTGTCCTGACAGCCAACATAGGATTACGCTAGGTCTTAAAGCCTTTTTTGATGGGTTATTTTCACAATTTATTAGAGAATAGCCAGGGCCGGATTAACCAATGGGCATTATGGGTACAGGCCCAGGGGCCCATGCACACTTGGGGCCCCTGCGAGGGGGGGAAAAAATGCTGATTTTGGAGTGACTATTTAGGCTAAGTGCAAATAGCGCACCTTGTTGGAATAAGCTAGTTAAGTGCTTCCCGCCGGCGCCGTTTGATTGACAGAGACAACATAACTAAAGAATGCAGTAGACAGCAGGTGGCAGTGGCAGAGCTCGTAAAGCGCATGATAACATGTTTTGAGTCGATCGATCATGAAACCTGTTCGAATCCAGGGTCTGATGAACACGTTCTTCTTTTTTCCCCTATTAAATATCAGATTGGAAATACATTTATTTTCAATAGGAAGGAAATGTTTTTGTTAAAAAATTTAAATAAAGTATATAAAATGAGTCACAGGGTATTTAATAAGGATAATAATAACAATAAATATTCTATAAACAGTTATTTTCCACCTGGTGTTAAATGTTAGCGACATCTTAATATAATTAATCTGCATTTACAATGTTAGTCGGCCTGCTTCACCCATATTCTCCGACCTCATGGAGAGAGAGACGGAAAAAGCCCCTGAAGAGGAGAGAGACAGGAGAGAACTAGTATAGTGTGTGTAATTTCGGATACTTTCAGCTTTATAATCAAGTGCTTTTTGCCTACTCTTCTTCATCACGAGGGAGACAGTAGGAATCATTAATCAGTGTGTGTATTGAGGACAATTCATAGAACTGGATTGGAGAGGTGTTATATCCAAATCATATGCATTATAAATTTGTAGAAGTTATACATAAAAATACCCTTAAATATAAATTTTAGTACTGCTTCAGTGAACTTGAACAAGTATATTAAAATCCATTAATTTTCACTTGTTATATTACTTTTTTTAATCAAAGTGTGCTTTAAATGCTTTTAAAATCAGGTAAATCTTTGTTGACTATAAATATATGTACTATGTAATTTATTTTAAAAATGTGTGCAAAATATTATAGATTAACTTTATTTTAAAAATATTATATTAATCTTATTTTTTTGATTCAACTATAGGGGTGCGGCCTTGTAGGGGGCCCTACAAGACATTGTGCCCAGGGGCCTCTGAATTCCTAATCCGGGCCTGGGAATAGCAGTCAAAATAGGACAAATGAGATCATGTATGGGACAAATTCTGGACCTTTGTCAGTGAGGGGTGGGTCTTTTGAACCACCCAACCCTCCCTCATCCCCCCCAACCCCCCCCATCCCCCCACCCCCAACCCCCCCACCCTGGCTACAGGCCTGGATAAGTATACCTCAATGAAAACACTACGAGAAAATAAGCATACCTGTAAACTTGTAATTAATGGGAAAAACATTTTATGGGGTGTAATTAAACGCCTCATTTTAGTTAGTTCTCAAAATGTTAGAGGACAACATTCTAAACTTAATGGAGGAATGTTTATTGTCTATATTCAATGAGAAAATGAGAAAAAGGTCTATGTTCAAAGTGGGATATTTACAGCTGTAAAGAGATACAGTGAGTCCTTTACAGCCAATAGGACAATGGTTGACAATAGGACAGCACAGTCTAGTACATACAGTAGTGTTTTGTTAAAATGACATCACCAGCTACTAAAATACTGTGTTTTTAGTTGTTTTTTGTAGATCTGAGTGAACAGGGATGGTTTTGTCACCATAAATATGTGCAAAATATTTTTTTTTAAAAACACAAATACCTGCTTTTATGCTTTTAGCACTAGTAAATGTATGTAAATGTATCCTATTTAGTTATATTTGTTTTGTGGTTTATCTACATACAGCTCTTTTACATATGCTGTATGCTTGATCTTGCTGTTGTATCATTTCAGTATTGCGTATGCACTGCTGGGATGTGCATAATGCCTTCATTACCTAAAAATAATTTTTCATTGACGACAGCACTAACTGTAACCTCCTACCAAAGCATAATAAGGCTAAAGGCTTTAATGAGCCACACAGGACCTGATATTATTGAAATCATGAAAAATAGATCAATAAATGTCTCTCCAACTGTCTAGATGATTAAATTGTGCTTCAATTACAGACCCACCACACAAGCTTCTGATGGGGGCAGATTGCTGCCCATTTTCAGCAAATGACTGTAATTTGAGTCACAAATCACTCTATCTGCTTAAGACCTTCCTACAGAGAACAGCTATCGCTCTGATAATGCACTAGATCATTTAAATATGCCCCCCTCTCTATTTTCCACACATTTTAGTGTGTGTGTTTGTGTGTACTTGTTTATGTGGTTTACAGGGTAACACTTTAAGTCACAATTCATGCTATTAACAAACCATTAACTAATAGCTTAAAAAATAAATGCTAATTAGTTGCTTTTTAATAGTTAGTAAGGTAGTAGTTAGGTTTAGGTATTGGATAGAATTAGGGATATAAATTAAGATAATACTTTATAATTTGCAAGTAATAAGCAAGTAGTTAAAAGCATGAATTGTGATTTAATTTAAAGTGTTACCCTAAATTGTATAATGACATGGGTATGATCTAGGTGTTACTTTATTAAAGTGGTTTACTAGGACATTCATTGTGTCCTCAAAATTAGAAACACTTAAAGAACACATCAAGTTTTTTTTTATTGATTTATTTATTGAATTAAATTTTATCTTATTAAATTTTCTTTCGGTGGGACATGCCTGGAACACCTCCCTAGGTAGACGTCCATGAGGCATCCGAAACAGATGCCTGAGCCACCTCAGCTGACTTCTCTCGATGTGGAGGAGCACTGCTCTACTTCGAGCTCCCCCCGGGTGACAGAGCTCTTCACCCTATCTATAAGGGTGCGCCCTGCCACCCTGCGAAGGAAACTAATTCTGGCCCTTGTATCCGAGATCTTGTCCTTTCGGTCATGACCCAAAGCTCTTTTTATTTTATTTTATTTTATTTTATTTTATTTTATTTTATTTTGTTTTGTTTTGTTTTATTTTATTTTATTTTTTGTTTCATTATCTATATCTAATTTATCTGTGTTAAGCTGCTTTGGCACAATTGTAAAAGGGCTAGTGTTAAAGATGAATTGAGACTTAAACTAAAGTCTTACCCAAAATTGTACAGTGACATGGGTATGACCTAGGTGTTACTTTGTTAAAGTGGTTTACTAGGACATTCCTTGTGTCCTCATAATTAGAAACACTTATACTACTAAAAAATATATACTTTACAGGGTCTTTTGACAAACCCAACCTTCAATTTTCCCTTGATGGTTGGGTTTAGGTGTAGTATAGTGTAATAACATATAATAATCAGATTTATGAATAAAATACATTATGCCCAGGGCTTGACATTAACACCCACCAAATGCAGGTAGATTTTACTTCTGGTGGGTTAGATAGCCGCTCTCACTAGCCACTTTGGCTGGTTGAAAATTATTTTTTAAATAACTAGTGCTGCCTCGTCACTAAAGATTAGAATGTTAGTTTATGACCGTTTGTCAGTATGCATGCAAATGTGCTCTTAGAATCGAGAAGCAGCACGACTGACAAAAATAATTGTTCAAGTGAGCAAAAGAAAGCAAAATGAAAGGATTCTCTTTGAAATAGACTGGAAAAATGTCATTTTTTCCAGTCTATTTCAAAGTCTTGCTGCTTTCAAGAGCTCGAGATTTTTTGTAAGCAGCAGCGGTTGCCGCTTTCCCTTTAACCATTCTTTGAACAGATTATTAATGGGCCTAATGTTAACTGTGCACGTGATCATCTTTTGATTATCGCACACGGTATGTTTTTCACCTGCATTCTTTTGCTTACAGTTATTTTGTTAATGGTTTAATTATCATCATTTACAATAACAATGCTTTAATAGAAGATTGAGGCCCAATCGCAATTCTACCCCTTAGCCCTTCCCCTTACCCCTACCCCTCGTATTGCACGTTCCCACGAAGGGGTAGGAGTGTCCCAATTTCTCTTTGGCTTGAAGGTGTAGGGCTAAGGGCAAGGGGTAGATACCCCTTCGAACGAAGATTTATCAGGACCACACTCGAAACCAAGGGGTAAGAAAACTTCCCAGAATACACCAGCCACAGCTGCACCCGGAAGTAAGGAGATCCACAAATTAGTATTTTTTGTCATTATTACGAATTTTTACAACAAACAAGCATATGTTTTAATATATTCATAAACTCGTTTGTGTTTTACCGTCATGCTTTTTTAAAAAACCCCACTAAATTTCGCGATCTATAATCCATAATCATAACACCACAACATTCTGACACTCAAATACCCTGTCAGAGAAGTCTAGTGGGTGGAAATGAGCTTTTTACAGTGTTTGCTATAATGTTAATGTTGTTTTTGGTGTGTTTACATAGATGAATATAGCCACAGTGTAAATACACAGTACAGTTACAATCTTATTGCCACATTAGATCGTTATGATAACATAATATATGCCTTGAGTGATTTCCTGAAGTTAAATACCAAAAAATAAAGCAACTGGAATAACTACAGCAGTCGCGATTGTCTGATCTCATATGAAGCAAGAGATCATGATGACATCTGATGACGTGTGCAGGTGCTGTAGTGCTGTCCCAATTCTTAGGGGTAAATTTTGAAGCCCTTCCCCTTCACCCTCGGTTTTAAGGGCCAAGGGGAAGGGGTACAAAAATAGAATTGGGATTGGGCCTAACTCTCCATTTATGTATAGGAAATGGGTGATTTAGGACCTTTAAACAGGACAGACTACTGTGCATAGTTTAGATACATGAGAATACTTTTTTAATTGTCAGTTGATGTTGTTTTTTTAAAAAATATTTTTGTTGAATAGAAATTGTATGTACACAGCTATATTTTTCTTGTTTTGACGCACAATTTGTGGCAAGGAAATAATTAGTTTGGTGTGGCCAGATAAAATAGGTAAATCCTTAGTGTTGGGTCCTGAAAAGTCATTTAAAATAAAACTAATTGCAATGCAACACTATGAAATCACAGCCCATTTGCCCATGCTCATTGAGCAAGGTCATGCACAACACACAAAGTTGAATGAACGAGGTGGCATGTGGACATAACACAAAATCTAAATCAATCAATTTTAGCATGCCAAAAGTCAAACATATGCATATCAAATATATTTTCCCAACAACAAAATCGTGGCTAGTAAAAATGGCAAGTGGCTAGTAACATTGGAAAACTACTAGCCACAGTGGCTTGTTATCAAAAAAGTTAATGTCAAGCCCTGGTTATGCCAATCCTCATAAACCACATAAACAAGTACAGTGTGTGTGTGTGAGAGAGACACTCACTTTGTGTGCGTGTGTGTTTTTGTATTTTTTTTTTAATTGTGATAAATAGTTTTCTGTGAAAAAAAAAATAGCAGAGCAATCTCTATGGGACACTTTTTGGACGTTCGCCCTGCAGTTGAGCTTTTTCTCAATTGCGTAATTTAGCAATTACTACTTACTTAAATTTCAACATCTGAATTCTCCAAAACGTGCATTATTTGGACATATTGAGATGTGGGTATGAGGTTTGTGGTTAACCAGCTCTTCTTTGAGGGCTTCCAGCCATTGCAGTGTTTTCGTCACATGACAGTGCAAATGTCCAGGTCTTTTTTTTTCTTCACTTACTCTCCAAAACCAAGACTAGTTTTGTGCTGTTCGAACAAGCAGCGTCTCCGCAATCCACCGCCTGTGGTAGTGTAATCTCCAGCTGTCCTTGCTGTTCACAGTTCACAGCCATCAGTCAAGTACGGCGTAATATTTTGAGCTCTGCTATGAAAGCGCTGACTTTTGACTGGGCTTCTCATGCAGTTAATTGAAAACAGCTGTTGTTGTGGTAGGTATACAGCAAGACTTGCATGATGCTACAAAAATGTATTAAACCACTCTTGGCTCCGTATCACTGTGCATTTATCATAGTTTATTCACTGACATTACCGGGAACAGACCCTTCCAAATGAATCGTTCATTTCAGAGATAATAATCAAGGTCAAAAAGCTCGGGTTTGCCATGGACAAACTGTAGTGTTCCCCGTTGAGAACAAATCTAAAGAGGCTGGTGTTTGAAATTCATAATGCATTATATTACTTTTGAGTTACTTTTTTGTACCTGGTTGAGGTTTGATCTCTTTGTACCTGGTTGAGGTTTGAACTTGTAGGTGTTTTTTTAACCTTTTTTATAGAGAAGCTCTGCATTTAACAACCACCTATATAACCTACACCTTCATTTTCTTTTAGTTTGAGAAATTTCTGAGCCCAAAGCTATACATGCTGTATATACAGATTAATGAAAGCATGTAAAGTAATGTGTTTGCTACTTTTGTACATTTTGTGTTATTAGTTAAGTAAATTCACTGTCCATTGAGATAAAGATTGCAATAAAGCCTAAGAGTACTACCAAGAAATAATTTATATTAAGGCAAAAACAGATTTTAAACCTCTAAAATGTTTAATAAAAAAATGAACAGTAAGATGATAAAAAGCATCCCCAAATCAAAATAAATCTTTGAGTTTTATACATTGAATAAATTGCTTCACATGGCCTTAACACATGTGTAAATCATTTCCCAAAAAAGAAAAAAAATATTACTACAGTATATTACAAAGCATAGTCGCTGCTACAGTAGACAGTGGCTGCGATTTTTCTTTTTTTTAGTCAGTCGAATGAATTTTTTTACATAGAGATCATGAACTGATGTCAATCATTTGTTGTTTAGCTGGAGGTACTCAATGTCGTGTTGCAGTTGTCAAGAGTTTTACTTACACATAATATACATTTAATGACAATACACTTCTTTTCTTCGATGAGTTCAAAATAGCAAGAATCCATTGCAAAAATGTAAGTCTCTGGCTGCCTTTGTTTCTGTTTCTAACTGTCTGTAATGATGATGGGCGATTCGTGAATGAATCGTTTGTTTTAAGCGGATCTTCTAAGTGAACTGGTCAAACCAGTTCACCAAATTGAAGTCGGCATGAAACAGCTGTGTCTTCAGTAGGCTAAGTACTTTATTACTTACTTTTTAACATGCCGGATACCCTCCCTCTGACTCGAAATAAACCAATATCCTGAGTTATTCAGTTACAAGAACTGTACACTGACTCATCTGCTGTGTAAAAAGAAACCTGATAATGATGATGATGAGTGTGAGTCGACTGTCTGTTCCCTCGCAGCACACTCTATCGAGTGTGTGATTCAACCTGACTAAGGTAATTTTTAATCAGCAATATATATTTTTAAAAAGCCAATTAAGCAAGGTAAAAAGTAACAAAAAAAAAAATTACTTATTTTTAAAAGAAATGCGTTACTTTACTCGTTACTTTAGAAAATTATTATTATTTCTTTACGTGCATTACTTATAACGTGTTACCCCAACATGGGATTACAATGTAAAGACACAATACTCTCTTTCATGTTCACTAAAATGGAAGCGATTCTGAAAATGTGTAAATTCCTGGCCCTCTGTATTACATCTTACAATTTGTCTGTCACTCAATAGCAGATGTTAAGCCACCAGTTTGACAGTAATGCTTATGGTAGCTGAAAGATGAAATGTCCTTCTCGAGAGCAGAGAATTCAAGGTTTTACACAATTTCCCAGGCACTAATGGTTCCCGACGAGGGCGTCTTGGGGTGTAGGTTCACTTGTCCCAAAGGCAGTGAATGTGAAGTCTTGACAGGAGCTGGAAGAGAGAGCATGATATGAGCCAAACATATTACGAAAACTTGACTTACCACACAGTCATTATGTAAATGTGGTCATGTAATAGGCCTCCATGACTTCAGTGGTCACATGGTGAAAAAATACAACAACAGTGAGACAATGTCAGCTAATTATTTATTTATTTATCACAGTATTTTGTTTTGTAAGTCCTGGGTATGTTTATTTATTTATTTATTTATTTATTTATTTATTTATTTATTTATTTATGTATTTTATAATAAATAAATAAATGCTTTAAAAATTATTTATTTATTTTTTATTATTGAATTATTTATAATTTAAATTGCTAAATTATTAACATACAAATAAATTAATAAATAAATAAATAAATAAATAAATGCTTTAAAGATTATTTATTTATTTTATTTATTTATTATTGAATTATTTAGAATTTAAATTGCTACATTATTAACAAACAAACAAATAAATGCTTTAAAGATTATTTATTGATTTATTATTGAATTATTTATCATTTAAATTGCTAAATTATTAATAAACAAACAAATAAATAAATAAATACTTTTATATCTACTATTAATACTACCTTATTTATTAATTTATACTTTTTTAAACAAAGATGCATTTAGTTGATGTTAGATCACACTCTTCACGTCAGATGAATAAGATCTAGCCCCGGACGCCAGATCCTGTCAGAAAATGTCTGTTTTTCTGAGTATCCAGAAAACAAGCCAACGGAGCTGCCTAATACTAAAACTTGTTAACCAGTATTCAACTGAATTAAAGAGCCCCTATTACACATTAAAAAGAGTCATATTTCAGTTTTATGGGTCTTCAACAACATACTGATATGGATGCAAGGTCAAAAAACACTTTCATGGTCTTATAATATGAATTTCTTTTTACCTAATTATCCCAGCGACTCCCATATGAATCGTTCCGCGATTCATTTGTTCCCAAACCCCTCCTTAGCACGAAGCTAATCTGCGCTGATTGGACCAATGACAGCCTGTTGCGATTGGTCGACAGCGTTCAGTGCGAGACAGTAAAATGCCCAGTGCGGTTTATCAAGCTCCTGGGTCGTCAACATTGGTATAGGATCCGATCGCAGCGGACGTCCCAAACACGCTTCATAGTAAACTTACTAGCACCACAGTAAACAATACCCGGTTCTCAACAGTGTTATTTAGACACCTCAGCAAAAGCTGAAATATTCTGAACCTTGACCACTGCACATGTGTAGGATCAGCTAACAGTGGCCATAGCAACGACAAACAGCAGTGGAACGAGCTCACAAACGCATTTAAATCTGTAAACAAAGCAGCAAGCAACGCGTTTACAACGTGGCATTAGACGCGATATGAGAATATAAAGAGTTAACCTGATACAGTACAAGCGGTTACAAATAACAAAACATGTAGATCATTTCTATTTGCAATCATTGCTGTGGCACCTCTTGCGTGAAGTGTTATATGTTCTCCGGGCTTACCTGTACTCTGCTTTGCCCAACGTTCACATCCCCAGCCTGGGGGGTTGTAGCGCTCACCAGCTCTTCTCCTCTCTCCTCTGACAAGCTATCTCTGCGGTCTCCCATCGCGCTCACCCTGAGCCTTCGCAAGCCTTTTCAGTGCAGCGAACCAGCCCGAAGCCCAGCGTGCAGCAGCCTGCCTTTGTTTGACTTTGTGCCTAATAAACTGTCCTTATTTTGCCCACACCCCTGGTGTATTGTCTGTCCGTTACAAAATGGAGGAAGAAACTAATCCATGAGCTGTGTACTGATAGATCCTGTCCAGCTCTGTCAAAGTCTCATACATCAGTAGTCTTTTCCGATCCTTCCTTTAACAAACGGCTGATGAATCACCCATTGTAAGCGTGCAGATTGCTGAACCATTCCTTTCCCTCACTCTTCCAATAATATCCAGGTAAGCACAGCATCTTCATGACTCATGACTTCAGGATCTGTTTGTCTTTGCTGCTGTGTTAGTGGGTGGGGCCGCAGGTTTAAATTTTCCCGGGTTTGCGTGCGCAACAATTGGGCGATGCTTATGTTTCGTATCTGCGTCATGCCGAAACGGCTAAAGACTCGTTATCATGACGATTCATTCGAACCACTATGAGTCGATTCTTTTTTAGATGAATCAATAGTTTTAAAAACTGTCCACTTTCAGATTTAAGCCTTATCTGGATATTTCACTTCACTTAGAGCTGTGTTACACACTACATGGAAGGTCATTTTCAAAAACCCATAATAGCGGCTCTTTAACAATGTTCTATAAGTATAGGAGTTGACTGAGAAAGCCAGAGGAGCAGAAGCAAGAGATGAAGTAATGATGATGAAGAAAGAGCAGAGCTTATGGAATAATATTAGTTGCGTATGATTTAATGTTCAGACTTTGTCTCACCAGGATAAATCCAAGTGTTATTTAACCACAAGCAACAGCAATGGAAAATTTTGTCCAGAGACAACACAGACCTTGAAAAATTAAAATTAAATAATATCCATTCATTCATTTTCTTTTCAGCTTACTCCCTTTATTAATCAGGGGTCGCCATAGTGGAATGAACCGCCAACTTATCCAGCATATGTTTTATGCAGCGGATGCTCTTCCAGCTGCAACCCATCACTGTGAAACATCCATACACACGCATTCACACACATACACTACGGACAGTTTTAGCTTACCCAATTCAAATGAAATAATAAGAAAGCAATAACTATAGGAAAATAGTAATAAAAAATACAAAACATAATAAAATTGACAAAATAATAATCAATAATAATAATCAAACCATTAAGTAATAATCAAAATAATAATAAAACGATAATTATATAAACAACTAATGATCATAGGATTAAATTAAATAATTAAATGAAGAATACATGAATATGAACAAATGAAATTTTTACAAAATGACATTTAATTTAAAAAATTAAATAAATACAACAAATAAACTTTTAGTGTTTCTGTACACAAAAAAATAATCCTAATTCTCTTTTACACCCATGAAAAAACGTTGAGACTTAGACTTAAAAAACGCAAAATGAAAATGCATAATAATATATTGTGATTAATTAATTTGAAAAAACTAAAGCTTGGCAACAAACGTGACCTGATATTTTAAAAGCCCCTTTTATGGGTTTTTGAAAATGACCTTCCATGCAGTGTGCAACACAACTCTAAGCGAAGTGCAATATCCAACTAAGGCCTTAAATCTGAAGGTGCACAGTGTTTAAAACTATTAATTTATCTATAAAAGAGTCGACTCAGAGTGGTTCAAATAAATCGTGAGGGTAACGAGTCTTTAGCTGTGTCAGCGTGACGTCGATACAGAACTCAAGCCCCTCCCATTTGTTGCGTGCGCAGACCGAGGGAAATTTAACCCCTGGCCACAAACACTGTAGAAAGAAAAAGAAGAAAAACACTGTAGCAGATCTCGGTTTAACCATGTCGCGAAGATGCTGTGCTCTGAAATGTGAGAGAAAGTTAGTGTTATTTTCCCTACCCAAAGATGAGGCTGTGAAGAGTCAGTGGTTGAAGTTAATTTTTCAAAAATACCTCAGCATTATAGCCCCAGCCTTGTGCTGTGTTCCTGTCATTTTTCTGACAAGTGCTTCAGCAATCGACACGCTTGCAATGGGGAATTTGTTAGTCGTTTGTTAAAGGAAGGATCAGAAAAGACTATTGATGTATGGAACTTTGTCAGAGTTTGACAGGAACTTTAAAGTACGCAGTACATGGATCAGTTCCTTCCTTCATTTCACAAGTGTAAGTAACTTAAGTGCGACTAAAATGGTTGCCTCCTTGTTTTCTCTAGCTTGCAAATTATGTATGTAATTGTGTTTTGTTACTTGTAACCACTTCCTGTGGCTTGTACTGTATCTGGTTAACTCTTTATATTCTCATATCGTGTCTTAAACCACGTTGAAAACGTGATACGTGTCCCTTTGTTTACAGATTAAAATACGTTTGTAAGCTCGCGATCCACTGCCGTTTGTCATTGCTATGGCCACCGTCAGCTATTCCCACACACGTGTGGTGGTCAAGTTTCAAAATAGTTCAGCTTTTGCCACTGTGTGGAATAATACTGAATGTGTGTCATGGTGAAGAATAGAGCAATATGCTGGTGTTTAACTGCATTGCTTTAATGCACTCCTGCATGGGGCTCACACATACTCTCTGCACTCTGACTACTTCAAAATTGTTGATAAGCCGTAGTGGGCTTTTTTCTCTGTCTTAAGCTGAACGCAGTCGACCAATCGCAAAAAAGACTGGTTCATCGGATCAATCTGCGCAGATTAGCATCGCGCTAAAGAGGGGATTGAGAATGAATGAATCGCTGAACGAGACATATGGAAGTCGTTGGGATAATAAGGTAAAAATAAATGCATATTATAAGACAATGAATTTTTTTTTTTACCTCGCATGCATATCAGCCTGTTGTTGGAGACCCCAAAAAACATAATATGACCTTTTTTATTGCATAATAGGGGCTCTTTAATAAATGAGTGAATGAAGAAACAAACTAACTAATTTTACTCAAAAGTTATGCCAATGATTAATTTTTTAGCGCTTATGCTCAAAACGCTTCTAAAAACATAGCAGTTCTTTTAACTGGAAGTGAAATTTTAAAAGCATTAATTTCTGTATTCGCTCAATGGGCTTCATTCATGAAACAGGAGCAGAGCAAATTCCTTATGTAAATTGTCACATTCAATAATTCATGGCAATTCTTTACTTTTTACCTTTAGTAAGGTTTAAACAAATATGTTCTGCTCATAAATGAAAGCCTTTATATGGGGAGTTGAGGTCATTCAGTGGATAGAAGAACAGAACAGATCTGCTGCAAGGTCTTCAGGGGGAAACCAGTGCATTTTGTGCACTTTTTTGGCCAAACATTTACACACACCCTTGAGTGCCCTTTCCCCATGCAGACAACTATTTAAGAGGGATAGAGGAAGCCTCTGCACCCTTCGACTCTCTGCCAAGCTCCAGATTCATCATGACATATCACATTGCTCATAAACCATCTGCTCAGGTGCTTCAGTTGTTCGAGAGCTTCGCGGAGATGATGAAACACTGGGTCAAATTCCAACATTTTTACGGGAAAAAATACAATAACAACTTTACTTTCAGCTCAGTTTTATCAGAAGAACGTGCCAGCATTTTTACAAAACTCCATACATAGAGCAGTACAGTTTTCAGCTGAAATGATCACTAGAAAGAGTAAATCATTTGTTTAGATTCACACAATATTATGTGACAGATTATAAATAAATTTATAAATGAAAATCCTTTCTATATGGCACAATATGTGTTATTTTCTTTATTTATTTACTTTGTAATTTATTTTGTATTTTATTTTTTATTTAATTTTTTATTTTTATAAAAAAATATTTTGTATTATGTTTTTTATTTTATTTTGTTGTATTTTATTTATTTTTTATTTTATTTTAAAATTTAATTTAGTTTAAGTTAATTTTTAATTTAATTTAATTAATTAATTAATTAATTTATTTATTAATTTATTTATTTATTTATTTATTTTATTACTTCGACACAATCTACATCGTAAAAATGCTAGACATAAAGATAAATTGACGATAAAATGCAGGAATTGTAAATGAATACATTTTAATTTTTATATCTTTCTTCATTTGTTTGGCTTTTTGTAATGCTTGATCACTTTGTAAAGCATTGCACTTGTGATCAGAGGACCCAAATATACACGGGAAATTTCTGTTTGTTTTTTTTACTGCCAAAAAATGTATATTTGAAGAGTTCAGATAAAATAGACTCTAAACGATGTCTGAAATGTGTACAACTACAGGTTCAGTAATTTCACATTTATGGTGACGAGTAGGTTCTTTTCATTGCCGTTAAAGTGAAATATCTGATCATAAACATAGGCAGAGAAAAATTGTGAAATGACACTTAAGTGGTTTTTACATCTGAACTATTCATTTAGCAGCAATGTATTGTAAATGTAGTTTAAACATCTGATAAGTAAGTAAAGTATTTAGTAAATAATCTTGATTGATTACCATTAACAGCTTTTTGTAGCTCTTTTTTGCAGTATTCTACAGCTGAAATCACAAATACGAATTATTCAGATATAAATATTTATGAAACCTGGACTTGTGCAAAACGGGTAGGTGGAAAATAATTTCTTAAGGGGGCTAATGATATTCACCTTAAAAATTTTTTTACAAACTTCTCTTTTGCTCAGGATGCATTCTAATATACTAGAATAAAGCTGTATTGCACTGTTTTGATCATTAAACAAATACAATGATCAGATAACTTATTTAATACTAACCTTTTGGATCATAAGATGCTACTGAAATCAAAGCCATAGAGAGTGCAAAACTTAACCTTTTAAAATAAGAAAAAAACTAAGATTTTCTGAAAGTGATCATTACATTTAAAGATTGGTTAGTTATTTAGGAGTTGTTCCATGTATTTAGTAAAAATCTGGCAGTTAATCAGCATTAAATGTCATTAATTAACATTAGCATCAACCACCTTTTGTAGACTGTTTGCAGTATTTTACAGTTAAAATCACAAATAGGAATTATTTTGTTATAAATATGAAGGAGACCCAGAGTTATTGTGTATTATAATTGTTTTATAGAAAAAAATTATAATTTGATCAATACTTCTACATCTACTTCGATTCATTGTTGCACCTGTCTGTAAAAAAGCTAGTGTAATATATTGTCACTTTATTGTTGTTGTTTTTTTGAAAACATTTATTGCAATTGTCCTTGTGCCAGGGACTCATTGAAACTTCTTTTAAAAGTTTGACTGATTGAATGCACCCATTCAAATCTTTTTTGTTTTCTTCTGTGAAAACATCACAGGTGTCAAGAGTCTTTTTGAAGTGTAAAACTTCAAAATGGTCGCTGCTTCCTTGAGTGTCCATTGAAAGCAAACTCCCCAAGGGCAGCATGAGTAGGAGGAAGGCAATAGTTATTATGATTGCGTGTTTGTGCCTCGAGAGGCCAGAGTCCATTAGGACTAATTGCATTAGACTCATAATGAAAAGCCCACACCTCAGAGACGTAATTGATTCACATCAAACCATGCTCCTTATTATTGTCATTTTAATAGTTTATATCTGAGGTCTGGAAACATGCATCTGTCTTTTGCAGGGAGTAATGTCAGTAATACATTTAGACCCAACCTCACGAATCACCCCATTCGTTATAATTACCTCTCTTAGTCTGCTCTCTGCGTTTAATTGAATGATGCACCTTTTTATGGATTCCACGTTTTGTTAAATTTAATGCCTGTAATATTAATTATTCATGTGCGCTCCCAAATATGCTATCACCAGAGGGCATCACCTCTGAAAAATGATGGGAAATGTTCAACTGCTCTGATCTAAATCAACAGTCTGGCTTTAAAAATGCGTCTAACCTTGAACAAGGTGTCTGTGTAACATTTAAAAGGGTCAAATCATGACTAATTACATGTTCTTTGATCTTTTGAGATAAAAAAAAATGTAGTAACCACTTTGTTACAAAAGAGGACAAAAGGATTTGTGAATAGAACATTCTATACAATTATATAATAAATATACAGGAAAAGAGGCCACCTAATAATTCTACAATTTTGATTTATTATGTATTTGAGTAAAGTGTAATTTTAGTTTACTTTGTAAAGTAAATAATGCATTTATTCCAATTTTAAAAAGACCTCTTGCTTTTGCATTAAAAACTAAAAGTGTCACATTTATAGTCATTTTTGGACAATCTAATACCAATGATTAAAATTCAGGTCAGTCAAGAAATCAGTATTTGGTGAAATATCCCTGAATTTCAATCACAACAAAAGTTACAAAAAATATTACAACTTTACAATAAGGTTTCATTAGGTAATGTTAGCTAATACAGTTGAGGTCAGAATTATTAGCCCCCTTTTGATTTTTTTTTTCTTTTTTAAATATTTCCTAAATGATGTTTAACAGAGCAAGGAAATTTTCACAGTATGTCTGATAATGTTTTTTCTTCTGAAGAAAGTCTTATTTGTTTTATTTTGGCTAGAATAAAAGCAGTTTAGTTTTTTAAAAGCCATTTTAAGGGTCAAAATTATTAGCCCCTTTAAGCTAATTTTTTTTAGATAGTCAACAGAACAAACCATCGTTATACAATAACTTGCCTAATTACCCTAACCTGTCTAGTTAACCTAATTAACCTAGTTAAGCCTTTAAATATCACTTTAAGCTGTATAGAAGTGTCTTGAAAAATATCTAGTCAAATATTATTTACTGTCATCATGGCAAAGAAAAAATAAATCAGTTATTAGAAATGAGTTATTAAACTATTATGTTTAGAAATGTATTGAGAAAATCTTCTCTCTGTTAAACAGAGATTAGGGAAAAAATAAACAGGGGGGCTAATAATTCAGGGGGGCTAATAATTCTGACTTCAACTGTATTTACTAACATGAAATAATGATGAACAATACTTATACAGCATTTATTAATCGTTCAACATTTACTAATGCATTATTAACATCCAAATGCATTCTTGTTAACATTAGTTAATGCATCATGAGTTATCATGAACTAACAATCAACAATGGTATTTTCATAGGGGAGAGCGGGACACTTTTTGGTTTTGGCCAAATAATGAACAAAGTAATGGGGTTAGACAAAACATTTTTTTTTTACCAAGACACACAAGCCTCTCCTACAAATGAGCACTGAAAGTATGACCGCCGGATCTATGGTTTCTGTGCAGTATTGCCAAAAGTGCCAGGGGTAAAAATTTCACTATTTACCCCACCTGTGGAAGCTGTAACAGACAGATGGTTTGTTGTAACACATGCTTAAAAAGGCAGATTTCACACAATTAATTGAAATTCAGTTTACTTTAAATAGTATATTTCCTCAGTATTTAGCTCAATTTGTTTTTCTACATAGCACAGCTTGTTTATTTATGTATTTATCTATTGGATAAAAACATTTGGATTTATTTGGATTATTATCCATTATTATACAATATTTTAAAAAGTTTTTAACATTACACTCAAAATTCAACAATTGTTTTGTTAGTTTAATTGGTGTCCAACAGTGTGTGGCTTATTTGTAACATCCTGTTACAACTAACCCTGCTGTGTCATGTTTTCCCCAAACATGTGTGTTTTTTACACTTTGCAAAATAGTTTTATCTTTTAGCCTAGAAGACTGTAATCACACCAATATAAGATTTTACGTACATACTTTTACAGATTTTTTTTTTAAATAAAAGTTTTTTTAATAAAATGATGTACAAGAATAAGATAGTAATATAAGCCAAAATAAATGTTTTGCTAATAAATAAAGCTTTAAAAAAGCATTTTCTCTGGACAATCAGTTTGGGCCTTAAAAAAAAGGAAGGAGGTGGGCCTCGAAGTGAAAAAGGTTGAAAACACTTGTGGAAGTATTTGGTCGTTTTAGACTGAAAAACTTTGAGTTTGAATCATTGAAATGGTGACTTGACTTTATTGGCATTTAGTATGTGAACATGCCATCTAATACTAGAACCTGGTTACACCATACAATTTTTTTATTTCTTTCTTTCTTTTTACAACCAGAGGGTCATTTGTTTGTTTTTTTTTTTTTTTTTTTTTTTTTTTTGAATGGCAGAGTTTCTATTTTATCTGGAAATACTGCAATAATTTAAAAAATAACTAAACAAAAATTGCAAAAATTCCGTTGTTTTCAATAGGGGAAAATTGATGTTAATTACTGCATAAAATACTATTAATTACTACTATCTTAATCATTAGTATGACTAATTATTACTATTATTATTATTGTTTAATTAAATATTATTAAATATTAAATATTGGAAACAATATAAAAATATAATTCAACAATTATAATAAATTTAATATTTTTAATATTATAATACATTTAAATTTGATAAATCTGATTGATTTAAAAAAAAATAAAAAATAAATAAATAAAAAATAAAAAAAGGGTATTTTACTGGCATTCGTCCCTTTTTTTCAGGCTAAGACCACAAGTATGATTCTCAAATAATGAACACCAGAGGGTTAAGTGAGAAAATGCAGCCTTGATAATCAAATGAGACTTTTGAAACTTTTTTTAAACTTTGACTTTCCGGCTGACTGTTGATTTCATATTAAGGGTGATTCAAAGTTATGAATGTCGAAGAGATCCTTCAGTTTCTATCAACTGTCCAGGTGGATCGTTCACAATCTCTTCACTTCCTGTTTTCTATGATGTTTAAATGTCGAGGCCACAGCACTCTCATATGAAAAAGTCTGACTGCATAATTCTTCACCATCAACGCAGATCTGAACACTTATGATGAATTATTGCTTCAGCCTTCAAAGTGTGTTGAACTCTGTGCGCTTAATAGCTGGGATGCTGTGCTTCTGCCTCTTATTATGTAACCGAATACTGCTTTCATTTGGTAATTTATGTTCACAATTACAGCTGTTTGTTGGTCTTGGCTGTAAATGATGATTTCATGATGACCTGTTGAAAATTTCAGCATGGCTAAAGAGACTAAAGTCCCCTAAGAAATGTGTGTTCTTGCTGATTCTGTTGAATTTCTTGGTCAGATCAAGCCAAGAATCTGCTGGAAATGAGGAAAGGTGAAATTTATAGCAATTTGTTTTGGCTAATTGGTGGCTAATTCATTTTATGTGTTGTAGTTTCAGACATGAATCTGAAATATTAAAATTATATATACATAAAATATTTAAATTAAACATCTCCTCGTGTTCGTGTGGCTTTCCTCCGGGTCCTCCGGTTTCCCCCACAGTTCAAAGACATGCGCTATTGGTGAATTGGGTAAGCTAAATTGGCTGTAGTGTATGAGTGTGTGTGAAAGCGAGAGTGTATGGATGTTTCCCAGTACTGGGTTGTGGCTAGAAAGGCATTCGCTGTGTAAAACACATGCTGGAATAGTTGGCGGATCATTCCGCTGTGGTGACCCCTGATAAATAAGAAAAAATGAATGAATGAATTTAGATTAAATTATATTTTATAGAGGTGTGAACCTACACTGGTCTCACGGTTCGGTTCGATTATGATTATCATGCCATCGATTCGGTTCAATTCGATATCTCGGTGCATCACGGTGCATTGACGATTCTTTCCATACACAGTTTTATATTTTCTTCACAGCACAACAATTCTTGTATTAAAATGTATAAATATATTTATATACTATTTGTAAAACAATTTTGTCCTTTAATACAAACAGTCAGATATATAAACTGTACCTTTAAACAACACGAGCATTTATAGACCATTTTGAGGGATGTAAACAAAAACAATGGTCCTAACGTATTTCCTGTTTTACATTTTTTTAATTTCCATTGCTTCTGAGAATCCAAAAAGGTCCACATATTGATAATAAATAGTGTTATGCCTGCTGATTTAAAATCAAGTTATGATTGAATTGCCTCTTGTTACAGTTAGGAAATAGTGTAACGTCAAGCAGGAAATGTTCATGGGCCAATGACATGACCACATTGAAATGATATATAGCAAATAAACAAATATAAATATCCCGCTTGCTTTCTGAGCCTTGTCTACCAACTTATTTCTTACACCCCTTTGATTGGTCAAGCGCTCAACAGAAAGGGCTGCGATTGGCTCTTACACGCTGGTGCTCTTCACAGATGCACTCATGGGCCACAGTGAGACAGAGAGAGAGAAATGGAGATTACTTTCATTCTCTTAATCGCCGTGAAATAGGGGCTTTTGCTGTAAGTTTCAGTGAAACAGTGTTCAGCAAACACACACGCAGTGAAATTGTGCACAGTTTCTGAGTTTTTCGTAGTTAGAGCGTTGTAAATACTCGCAGCTCGCCTCCCTCGCCATAGTAAGCTACGCCGACATAGCGCATGTGAGATAAATGACGTCAGTATAATAACCGGTTATGATTATTACTGAACCGATACCGAATTGTCCGCGTCTGCATCGCGGTGCACCGAAGAAACGATTAATTTTGACACCCCTAATATTTTAGCAGTCAGTTAATGCATTCAGTTCATTTAATTATCAACTAGGGCTGTATGATTTGGGGAAAATATCTAAGTGTGATTTTTTTTTTTAACAGATATTGCAATTTCGATTTGATTTGCAATTTAATTTTGTAGTCAAGCTTTTGCTCAATAACCTGTATCGTAGCTTCTTACTGCTAAAATGCAGTGAGTGTTAGTTAAAAAAGGAACTGAAAAGATATTAACTTAAGCGTTTATTCAAATTTGTTTTCAAATATTCAGAAATGAAACACTAATTTTTCTCTTGAGCAAACAGTAAACACAAATAAAACGACCTTACCTTTCTGTAAACAAGTTCAACTCAAATTAGAGAGATAGTGTAGCTTATTATACAAACAAAAAACTAATAACTATAAAAATACAGAACACTTCGCAAACTAACATTAAAACTAACTCTGAAATTGTACTTTGCTGTTGCTTGCTACTAGATTGAGTGTCACTGGCAATACTTTTAGTTGACTTTTTAGCAAGACACTCCTCATATAGCCGCCTGTGGTGCTTTTTTTAGGTGCTAGTTGTTGTATTTCATCGTGCTGTGGCTACAATTCTGCGACAGCTCTTACACATGACCTGTTTTTGTTCGGTGTCTGTGACTTTGAAACCAAAATATTCCCATATTACCAATGTTTTGTTTTTCTTTGCGATTAATTCATTTATTAATGCTTCTGAAGCGGCAGACGCCATTATCCCACTCGTCCGAGTGTTTTTTTTTCTTTTCGTTTTTTATTGTGGGCGTTCCGCGTAGTTTGGTTGCGCAATTCTGATTGGGCAGAACGAAAGTGTGCTCACTCAATTGACTAGTAAGACTATCACACACTGATGGCAGTCATGCATTTGCTCTGGGTGGGGGAAATTAAATAATATTTCACATAGCAGTCTCTTGCGATCGCAATGTTTCAAATTGTGATTTGATGTCGATTAATCACACAACCCTATTATCAACAATCAAATAAAAACTAATTGTGCAAACGTTTTGGTCCAAACCCAATTCTATTTTTGTACCCCTTCCCCTTGGTCCTTGAAACAGAGTGTGAATGGGAAGGACTTAAAATTTACCACAAAGAAATGGGACAATGTCATCAGATGTCATCTCTTGGGATCTCTTGCTTCATGAGATTAACGATGGCGACTGCTGTAGTTATTCCAGTTGTGTTATCTTTTGGTATTTTTCTTCAGGAAATCATTGACTACGTTTACATGGACATCAGTAATCGAATTATTTGCTTTAATCTAATTAAGAGAATAATAAGACTAAGGTGTTTACATGAGTTGCTTTTTGAATGTTCCTTTCATGATCGCGTTTTACATGTTACAGCACATAATTCGATTAACGCCATTGCGTCACCGCGCTATGCGCATATCCTCCGGAGTTTCATGTAATTTTGAGTGTTTCATTTTTAATTTGTCGACTTTAACTGCAGTTTGGCACTTTCACTTTCATTCAGGGACTTTTTATGTACGTCCTCCGTGACAAACGAGATATTGGATGCAGAACTGCTGGAAGTGTTGTTTTAATGGAAGTTCATGCTGAATGGAAGAAAAAAAACCTCAGCATTTCACGATGCAGGTATCTGTGGTCTGCACTGACTTGGTAGGTGCAGAGAGTGTCAAACAGCCGTGCTTGTGTGTGTGCGTGTCTGTGTGTGTGTGTATGTGTGTGTGTGTGGACTACCCTGACGCAAAAGCGGCTTAAAGTCCTACATGACAGTAATAGTTCGATTAAGGTGTTTATATGTCTGTACTGCACTTCAATAATGCGACTAAAATCGGCATACTCCACATGTCTTAATTCGATTTCTCTTTAGTTCGATTATGACCTTAATCTGATTAAATTAATCAAAAATGGCTGTTTACATGGTAGACTCTTAATCAGAGTATTGTCTTAATCGCATTAAAATCGAATTATTGGTGTCCATGTAAACGTAGTCACTGAAGGCATTTATCATGTTATCATACGATCTAATGTGGCAATAATATCGTAACTGTACTGTGCATTTACACAGGGGCCATATTCATCTATATAAAAACACACAAAAACAACATCAACATTATACAAGACACTGCAAAAAGGTCATTCCCAGCCACTAGACATTACTGACAGGGTATTCGAGTGTCAGAATGTTGTGGGACTGCTAAACAAGAGGTATAATTAGGGATTATAGATCGCAAAATTTAGCGTTTTATTTTGGTGTGCAGCCATGCTGCTGTTGTGGCTGGTGTATTCTGGGGAATTTTCTTATCACTTGGTTTCGAGTGTGGTCCTGAAAAATTCTCTTTTCGAAGGGGTATCTAGCCCTTCCCCTTAGCCCTACGTCTTCACGCTAAAGAGAATTGGGACACCCCTACCCCTTCACTTGAGGGAAAGGGCTAAGGGGTAGAATTGGGATTGGGTCTTTTATAACAACATTTTTTCTTATATGTTAAGCGGACTTATAACCATTTGTAACAATAAATTTAATTTTTAGATGTTTACATGCTAATGTAATCGTTAAAGCACTTATTGTTTAACTAATAATTGTGTTTAATTAATAATTAACTCTTAAGTCTCTTACACACCAGGACGCGTTATCATTAGCGTTTACCGAGACATTTTTCCAGATTTAAACCCAAGTGATTTTCACTGGCGTCAAGCAGAAGCGTATGCAAAATCACTCGTTAGGTGGCGCTACACAACTTCAAGCTTCTGACACCCGCTTGAAGCAGACACCCGCTTTAATGCAGAAGAAGAAGACAGAAAGGTGACACGCTTGTTGTTAAAGTTACTGGAGATTCGAACAAGCATAAATGGTTCAAGTAGCAGCTCCAGCTCTAGCGATGAAGAAATCATTATTGTTAACTAGTGCAATAAGCAGCTCCAGCGCTTCATATGGCCTCTGGGCATCTTCGTCAATGTACGCTCGCATTGACAGTTTGTGTTTGAGCCCCTCTAAGTGCTGTTTACTGTAACTTCAGCAGCTTTGTGCACGTGAACGAAAGTGCCGATCTGATTGGTGGAGAAGGTTTTGATGCAGTGCGTCAAAACAAAAAAATTAGCATGAGGCGTTTTTTAAAAAATGAGGCTTTGCGCGTTGGGGTGCACGATCACATTGGCGCCCTTTATTTAGTCACGAGGCGTCAAACGTCAACGGAAAACGCAAGCAAAAAGCGTCCCGGTGTGCACGGGCCTTTACTCCACAATTTCTCTTAAACCTATCCATACATTAACTCTGTTGAGCAGTAAATGTGGGAGTTTTACATAACCGTTTATCCTAAGTTTGTGCAACACAACATTTTAACAATAAGCTTGTTTTCTAAAAAAAAAATGTTGTTCTGAAATTTAAGCATCTACTGTAAACAGGCTTTGTAAAAAAAAAAATTTTTTTATGAGACTGGTTCAACTATATACTGGAAAATGAAGACATGTGAGAACATATTGCAGTATGTAAAAGTGTATTATTTATTCATACATACATACATACATACATACATACATACATACATACATACATACATACAGTACATACAGTTGAAGTCAGAATTATTTGCCCCCTTTGAATTTTTTTTCTCTTTTTTAAATATTTCCCAAATGATGTTTAACAGAGCAAGGAAATTTTCACAGTATGTCTGATAATATTTTTTCTACTGGCAAAAGTCTTATTTGTTTTATTTCGACAAGAATAAAAGCAGTTTTTAGTTTTTTAAACACCATTTTAAGGAAAAAAATTATTAGCCGATAATCGATAGTCTACAGAACAAACCATCGTTATACAATAACTTGCCTAATTACCCTAACCTGTCTAGTTAACATAATTAACCTAGTTAAGCCTTTAAATGTCACTAAGCTGTATAGAAGTGTCTTAAAAAATATCTAGTCAATTATTTACTGTCATCATTAAATAAATCAGTTATTAGAAATGAGTTATTAAAACTATTATGATTAGAAATGTGTCTATCTTCTCTCCGTTAAACAGAAAATGGGGAAAAAATAAACAGGGGGGCTAATAATTCAAGGGGCTAATAATTCTGACATCAACTGTACATACACATAACATACATACATACATACATACATACATACATACATACATACATACAGTTGAAGTCAGAATTATTAGCCCCCCTTTGAATTTTTTTTCTTGTTTAAATATTTCCTAAATGATGTTTAACAGAGCAAGGAAATTTTTACAGTATGTCTGATAATATTTTTGCTTCTGGAGAAAGTCTTATTTGTTTTATTTCGGCTAGAATAAAAGCAGTTAAAATTTTTTTTAAAAACATTTTAAGGTCAAAATTGTCAGCCAATAATCGATAGTCTACAGAACAAACCATCGTTATACAATAACTTGCCTAATTACCCTAACCTGTCTAGTTAACCTAATTAACCTAGTTAAGCCTTTAAATGTTACTTTATAGAAGTGTCTTAAAAATATCTAGAATATTTAATATCAAATAAAATATTATTTACTGTCATCATGTCAAAGATAAAATAAATCAGTTATTAAAACTATTATGTTTAGAAATGTGTTGAAAAATCTTCTCTCTGTTAAACAGAAATTGGGGGAAAAAATTAACAGGGGGGCTAATAATTCTGACTTCAACTGTATCTGTTTTCTTATGAAACTGGATTGCTTTCTTGATCTGCTCAACTTTAAATAGAATCACTGGCTGTTTGTGCAGATAAAATCACTTCAAATACATATTAAAAAAGTTAACCGTTTAGCCAGTCAGTCAGATGGTCTCATCCCATGCAGTTGAATGCTATTTATTGTTCTTCATTTAAGACCTGTCTATTCAAAGGCTAAGTGTGAGCAACATTGAACTACAGATGGAGGAGTCGCAGGGCATTGAGATGACTTTGAACTGAGGTGACGTGGGTGAAGGCTGCCCGATGACAGCCTGGATGAGTTATGTACCTCTGGGTTAAGTGGGTCAGATTGGGTTCATTGCTACAAGTATTCTGAGTGAGCGCAGTATAGCGACATACGTAAGGGTAGATGCCGTGCTTTCATTTATTTTTAGCAGGATTTATGAGCACACAGAATATGCAAACAATTACGTCTACATGGATTTAAACAAACATAAGATATGCGTTCATGTTCACAACCATAAAACGTGCACAAAAAGGAACATTTCGCATATACCATTCGCTCCAAGCCACCAACCGACCAACCCACACAGTTACAGTGAAAGGGCTTCCCGACTGAGCAAGAACAGATGACAGAATCTGAATAATGAGCCCCTCCACATGAGCAAATTACAGTACGAAATTAACTCGGAGTGCCCACAAAATCAGACCCTCTCAGCTGAGACAGAGAGCAGAACTAATGTCCATGGTGGCGTTTGGGCTGCTTTATCATCTCCCAGAATGAGCTACTCAGGCTTAAGCGCACTTTATATGGTGCTCTCTGAAGGCAGCAGCTCATTTTCACCCATTTTAGATCAGCTTTGGAACACTTCAGGATGGGGAAAATGTCGGGTTTGCTATAAGCTGTGTTTCAGCACATTTTTACGGCTGCAATTACATTTTCGGTAATGGTTAATTAACATTTAGTTAATTAAATTCAGTTTCATTCATTCATTCACAAATTTGCATATACCAATATTTTACAGGGGCGATGCAGTGGTGCAGTAGGTAGTGCTGTCACCTCACAGCAAGAAGGTCGCTGGTTCGAGCCTCGGCTGGGTCAGTTGGCGTTTCTGTGTGGAGTTTGCATGTTCTCCCTGTGTTCGCGTGGGTTTCCTCCGGGTGCTCCGGTTTCCCCCACAGTCCAAAGACATGCGGTACAGGTGAATTGGGTAATCTAAATTGTCCGTAGTGTATGAGTGTGAATGAGAGTGTATGGATGTTTCCCAGAGATGGGTTGCAGCTGGAAGGGCATCCGCTGCGTAAAACCTGTGCTGGATAAGTTGACGGTTCATTCCGCTGTGGCGACCCCAGATTAAAAAAGGGACTAAGCCGAAAAGAAAATGAATGAATTAATGAATATTTTACAGTTGTCAAAATATTTAAAATTTAATTACTGTTACATTTTATGTGCCATTTAACTGCTTGATATGCTGCAAGAGGGTTTGAGAATTAAATAAAAATAACTCCAACTGCAATAGAGTGGTCCTTCGTTTATCGCGGGAGTTCATTCATTCATTCATTCAAAATAGTTTAATTCAAAATAGTTGTATTCTGATGTCATCACTTTACTGTGAATTAATGACCAGGACAAATTTAGTCTATTCCAGTCCACCTTTTTAAGTCTATACAAAATTGAGCATTTTAACCAACATATAGGTCTAATATTAATATTGTTGTTTTATCATATGTTGAGTAACAATAATAATTGTTGAGAGTACCAATAAAAATAATTGAGAATAACAATAATAATAGGTAACTCATATTAACCTTTATTTTACATTTACAGAATTGTGAGAAAATTGTGATCTTGATTTTAAACAAAAAAAAATAGTGATTCTCATTTTAGCCAAAATCGTTCACCCTTAGATGGCGCTCTGTTGTGCAGCAGAAATATGAACATTGTCCTGAGTCATAGCTGGGCCCCACAGACAGCCACCGACTTGCGGCGCTGGTGTGCGTACCCTAATAGAAACCTATGTTTGCATAGCACCAGGGCTTAATTTGTGCCGGAACACGCCAGATCCTGATCCGGCACCTCATTTTACCGATTCCCCTCCTCAACCGCCCTTCTCCCCCGTCCACTGTTCACTTTCACTTTCGTCCGCGACTCCCCAACCATCTTCACTTTCGTCCGTAACACCCCTCCGTCATCGCAACCCCCCTATCTTTGTGCACGACACCTCTACATCCTCGGGTAACGGTAACATGCTGGATCTGTTACCCCTATTTGTTCCGGGACCTTGCAATTCAGAAATTAAGCACTGCATAGCACGGCACATATGGTGTGCAAAAAGGTTTGTAACTGTCCGCAGCAAGACCATCATAAAGGTTACGATTTTCTTGCTGCGGACAGTTACAACCCTTTTAGCATCCTTGTGGAAACTCACACAGCCAGTGATTGAGGATTTATGTTAATTTGGGAAGCTGAACGCATTCTGTACTGTACAGGAGACACGGAGGAGATTAATTGACAATGGTCTACAGTCAATCAGGATGCAGAACACAATGCTCTGTAAAAAAAAAAAAAATAAAATAAAGCATGTCAAATTGCACACAAAAAAATCTGTGAAACTGCAAGACCACGAAAGGTGAACCACATTATCGCGAGAGACCACTGTATAAGCTCAGATTAATTTTTTAAATAATTTGTATACATTTGAATCATTTCTCATTGCAATTTATTGTCTTACAATCATAACAATATCATAATATTACTTAAGGGGGGCCTTCTATGCTAAAATAACTTTTATAAAGGATTTAAACCCAGCTGTGTTGCAACATTGTGTGAATATAGCCAGCCTCTAATGTTAAATATTATTTAATTCTTTTTTTTTTATAATCATACTTGATAAAATAAGTCTGCAGATTCACCTTGATTGACATTCTCCCTTTGTACATGTCATCAGAGGGGGAAAGCCCCGCCATCTCATTAGCATAGACAGCCCTGAGTAAGAAGCAGTCGTCAGCCATTAGAGTTTTTTGTGCTGTACCTGCTGAAGATAATGTCAGCGACTAAAAGGCTTCCTTTTCCTGCAGTCACTGATCCACAAAGCAAAAGCAGACTCCATCTTTAAGGGGGTTGTACACTGGATGCACCTTGCACATGAGAGTTAGTAGTAAACATGGTCGTGCACATTCGCATGTTATTTGTTATATTTTTGCCATTGTACAATGTCTAATGTGAAACATCACGATGGACGATGGCAGGGCCGCTGCTGACCAAAAGGGTGCCCTATGCGAAATTTTACTGTGGTGCCCCCACAGAGGAACAAAAACACACCAACATATATTTAAAAATGTATTTATTTATTTATATGGATAAATGTGCATTTAAACACTCAAAATTATACTTAAACATTCAAATATTAAAATTTTTTATACACACATACACTTATTTAACAACACACTTTACATGCCAATTTGCACATAACAGCTGCACATATTATGTTGTATATAGTAATATAGCTGTACATACACTTGTCAATTTGTATATTTGCATTCACTACTTTTTAAAATATATTTATTATCTGTTTTTTAGTCCTGTCTGTAATTCTGTTGCACTGTAGAAGCTCTGTCACGAAAACAAATTCCTCGTAGCCTATGTGTGAACATACCTGGCACAAAAGCTCTTTCTGATTCTGATTACAAAATAAGAGTTTACAAAAGGTAAGGAATAAAACCCTCTCTCTACCTGTAGAGATGGGCGGTCCTCAGGGTTGCATCCTGTCTCTGTGTCTGTACCTGTGCTGCTGCTGGTGCCTCTGGAGCAGTGCTGGTCATGCCACCTCATCTTCTTTTGTGACAATTTTCAGCATTGAACCTCCATATACAATACAGAAGAAATTAGTCATTTAGAGAAAAACTCATGACATACCATTAAAACAATGAGCTAGTCAAGCACTCTTCATAATGTGTCTAAACTACAACCAAAATGTGGATTTAACTTGCACTATAATCTATGGTGACAAACACTGACTCTCAAGTCAGTATAAATCAAAGACATTTGAGGTTTTTAAGAATTAAAAAGTGTATTAAAATTAGTGTGTTTTTAAACAAAAACTTTAACATTCAGAAAAAAAATAATCATTAATGAATTCATGCTTTTATATTATATTAGATTTTATATTATTGATCTTCAGAATTACAGAATGAGTCAGTTTTGTTATTTCATATAGTAATGTACAAAAATGAAAAACCGGCCTAAAACACACCAATCCACCGACGTAAAGACAGCAGCAATAAGAAATGTATAGAAATAGACAAAACAATAAACAACTGCAAAGAATTATATAATTATATAACATAATATAATAACTATATAATAATAAATAATACATACAGTGAAATAATTGTGCAGTGCATGTGTATGTAGCTGGTGTGCAAACAGAATTGTAAAGTATTGCACAAGTTATTAAAATAATTGAGTTTGTGTATTTACCAGCAACATAGGGAAGAGGGGCAAATGCGAAAAGTCATAAAACATGTTCTGTCATAGTTTAAAGCACAATGCAGAGCCGCAAAGCAAATAAACTGAATGTAAACAACAACAAATAAGGCAGATTTGGTGCAGTTGTTGCGAAGTTTAAACGTTAGCCTCACTAGTGAACAAGGAAAAATATGTTTTCCAGATTCATGGAAGTTACCTGAAAATGATGCACGCGATTCATCTTGCACTTTTTTTCTCTTCTCGGCTCCAGACTGCTGTTGTCTTCCCGGGGATAGAGCTGCAACTTGCATCAATTATAAATATTTGCTGCTAGCAGCCGCACAGATAGTGGACCGGACCGCGCCGCGCGTACGCGTCTATGCGCGTACACGGAAAAAATTACGTCACATGTTTGTTTTTGCGCTCGTCATAAAATGAAATTTTTTGAATGTATTTAACAGCATATTATCAATATACATTTTATTTACACTCAGTTTATGTTAATATTATTAAATAAATGTTAATATAGTTTTTTTGAGCAACCGTCCGAGATGGTGCCCCCTTCCGGAGCTGAGGCCCTACTCAGCCTGCGTACTCTGCATATAGGGAGCGGCGGTACTGGACGATGGCATCAGTGAATTAATTATTTATGATGAATAATTAATTAATTCATAACAAATTAACAGTTTGTAGCCTACCGTTTCAACTACCTGACCCACATGATCTTTGTTTTACCCATAACCAAATCATAAATAAATAAAGATAAGTTACACACAAATTACCACCTGTCAATCACTTTTTTTCACGGGACTGATCTGTGTTGTTATAATGTTGTCGACAAACTTGGTTGGTAAAAAAGGTGCACAACCAACAGCAAACCAACCAACAGTATCTAAAGTACAAGCGTAAAAACGAAAGATTGAAGAAGTGTACTGACGCTGTGACACGTTACCTGATAGATTTAAAAGACAGAAGAGTCGTTAGAGACAAGATTAATTAAGTATCACGTTTAACAACTATAGTGAGACATGATCCAGCGGTACATCCTTGATAAACCGTCTGATGTGCACTGCTCTCTGGGGTTTTGTGCTCAAAGCACCTGCTGACTGCTGGAGCTCAGAACATGCAGCACAGAGTGTGTGTGTTTGTGTGTGTGTATGTGGGGTCATGTGATGTGCATTTTCAGCAGTATATTGTGGAAGGAGGGCTTTTCAGAAATGCTAGATGAAACGCCAGTGTTGATGTGGATCGTTTTCGTTCTGAAATGCCATTTTAAAACTAAGACGTATTAGTGTAAACGGGGCTGTATATGTTTTTCGCGAGCGGGTTGCTGCTGCGACGGGGGTGGGGCGGAGGATCGCGATGCTGGCTCAGCATTGTGATGTCTATTGGCCATCGGCGATGGATGATAGCATCGTCTATCGACCCAACCCTAAAGTAAATAAGGATTTGTGATGGTAAAAAAACAAGTTAATTGAGAAATTCCTGGAATACCAAGTGAAGAAATTAATTTATTGCAAAAATATGAAAAGTCAGAGGTCAGTTGGATCACTTTAGACCCATATGTGCATCAAAGGGTTAAGTAACAGCAGATGCTAATGTGCCATGAACTACTTATACAGGTTAGCTTCATGGCTGCTGGTGTTCTAGAATTGTTTATAATATAAATGGCGGTTTAACTTCACAATTGATCTGCGATCTTGTGGTTCAAGGTTACAAATTGGACGAGAGATGTTAGTCTCAAGCTAAAAAAAGAAACCTTTATTATCAGCACTTGACAGACAGATGGCATCTGTCCCCATGTGTCTTCTTGAGCTGCCCACTCTCTGCCTGATTAAAACTCTGATTTACATTCATTTCAGAGCTAGGAAAAAAAGCCTCTCATTCTTTATATTCTGCTGTAGGGTTATTTATAATCGTAGCTCCAGAGTTTTTAGTGATGAAGTGGAGTTTTTGCTATACACGGCTAATGCCTTCCTATCAGACAAGATTGGAAGCAGCAGGAATTTTAACAGACAGCTTGGTGGAGTGATGGGAGAATGATGTACTGACACTGCAGTAACCCTTGCACACATGCAAGTCATTCTGTAATGTTTGTCAATTCCTCGGAAAAAAAAACTAAAGCTTTGCTTGCATGTCAGACTGAGAATGAATCAAAAAAATAATCAGGATTGTCATGAATCTTTATAAAATGCCTTCCCTGGCATTTCCTGTGAGTGAAAGTAGGCTGCTTTTAAACAGTCTAACAAATCTCAGTGTCAAGGATTTGTTCTCGTATTAAGTTCTGACATAACCCCTGTCAGTTTTTCTTAAAGCGTAATGTAAAACAGGTGTACTGTGTGCAGTCCTAATTCCTGAATTTAAACGATTAGTCCAAATAAAAATGAAAATCCTGTCATCATTTATTGACCTTCATGCCATTCCAAACCCAAAAGACTTTTGTTCATCTTTGGAACACATATGAAGATATTTTGAAATATTAAGTTATGAGTGAAATGCAGTTTTTGTCCCTCTGCTGAAAGTCTGTTCACATAGAACTTCAAGATGTTTTTAAAGATCAAACATTAAATCCAGATGAATCGAGAGGCTTGATCCAATCTTCATGATTGCTTTATATGATAGATCAAATTCAGTTGAGCTTTTATTTACATATAGACAATAGAGATTGACCCACACTTGTCGATAATACATCGATAATATATTGATTGATAAACAGTGTTGAACCTCCTTGTGAAAATGTATTGCGCTATTTAAATGAAATAAAAAAGAGTTAAGGAATAATATTGTTTACTTAACCTCTGCTTCATTCAAAACCATTTGAGTAATGATTTCTTGCTATTGTTGAACACATGAAAAAGTAATTTTGAAGACTGTTGCCATTGGCTTTTATCCAACATTCTTCGAAATATCTTCTTTTGTGTTTAACAAAAGAAAGAAAATCATAAAGGTTTGTAACCTTTGCTGAGTAAATGTGTAGATTTTAATACATTTTTATAGATTTATATACAGTTTTGGTTTAAAGGCCTCCAAAATTAGATATTTTATTGTATTTACAATTTAATAGTGTTAGTTCATAACAATTCATGTTAACAGATGCATCTTTAAATTTAACATGTATTAGAAAATGTTTATTAGAAAATTAACAATAAACCGTTCTTCTACAGCAGGGGTTATCAACCTTTTTCACTTCGAGACCCACCTCCTTCTCTGAATATTTTTTGAAGGCCTACGTCTGACATTTTTTCTTAAACTGATTGTCTAGAGAAAATGCTTATTTTAAACCTTTATTTATTAGCAAAACATTTATTTAGCTTATACTATTATTATTTAATTTTTCTACAGCATTTTATAAAAAAAAAAACACTATATATATATATATATATATATATATATATATATATATATATATATATATATATATATATATATATATATATTATTAGTGGTGGGCCGTTAATGCGAGACTTTTAAAAAGACTATAAAAAATATAAAAAATATCGGCGTTAAATCTATTCTCCAAGTTGGGTTGGGAGGCTGGGTCTATTCTATGCAAGCTATGAGGACTTTCATTCACCTTGATATTTTAGCGTGGATGTATACCTGACCGGTCAGGAGCCGTCTGACAAAAAAAAGTGCCCTTCTGAATACAATCAGCAGGATGCCTGACTTTGACTGCAGTTCCGGCAGTTTCACTTTAACTCATGAACATTTCACTGGATGCGGCTGTGACAAACTGGGGTATTAGTCTCAAATAAGGAGTAAGGACTGGTAAGAGTGTTATGGAATTAAATAACGCACGGCAAATGGAAAGAAAATCTTTTCGCCATTTTGCGATGTGTGTGTGTGTGTGTGTACTGTATGTGCGGTTCTTTACTGACAGCCCGCGTGTGTGGATCTTGTTGGAAAAAAATGGCGAAAAAAGTCCTACATGACAGAAATAGTTTGATCGCTGTGTTTAGTTCAATAATGCCACTAATATATGCATACTCCACGTCTTAATTCCATTTCTGTTTAGTTCAGTTATGTCGTGTTTAGTTCAGTTATGACTTTAGTTGGATTAAGGTAATCAAAAATTGCTGTTTGGAGCTTATGTAGGCCTACAGTTCAACATTCATGTTTAACTGAATAAACAGTTAGTAAACACAAGTACATCTCATTGAACATCATTTATTTTCATCACCAATTATCATAGCAGAACAGTTTCTCAAGCAGTTTGTCATGCATTTTGGAAACAGGAGATGAGCCCCTGGTCTAATGCGCCACCTTGAGAAACCCGTTCTCAAAGACTTATTATTTGGGTAGCACACATATTCTAAATGCCTTCGGCAAAATTTAAATGAGCCATTTTAATCTAGATTAATTCCGAGATTAATCCAGATTAATCTAGATTAACAAAATTAATATATGCCCATATGAGAGAGAGAGAGAGAGAGAGAGAGAGAGAGAGAGAAAGAGAGAATTAAATATAGAATATATAATAATATATATTTTATTTATGTTTTAAAACACACACACATTCAAAGCTCCTGAATACCTTCAGGTATTTTTTACAACTGCAGAGTATTTGGGCCTTTTCTTTAATAAATTAACCTGTACAGGACAAAGATGACAAGAAAAGCTGCTGCTTTGAATTGGACTGACTACTATTCATCTATTGATCATATCCAATAAAAATAAACCAAAATTTTTACAGTAAAAACACTCTTAAGTCTGTTGAAAACACATCAATCTGAAGGCGGGTGGGTTTTTAGGACATTATTGTAGTTTGCTGATAGGTAGTGAACAGCTGTTTATTAAACACCACACCGAGTCTCGCTGGATCCTCTGTATGGGCGCGCGTCAGTTATAAAAACACTCGCACTCACGTTATAAAACACTAGTTTGGACAACTATGCTGATTTTAAAAAGTTCACACGAAGAAGCATGAATAGTTTTGTGAATCAACAGAGATGTGCGACTCTGATACAAGTCACAGACGTGAGGCACGCAGGAGGAAGGAGAACTGGTTATAAGTAACTCTAATCACCGTTACCCTTTACATTTGCATGACGGTTTTTGCTGAGCATGTAGTCCTAGTTGACATGCAGCGGTGGAAGTGCAGCCACGTTAAGTCTGTATTTTTCAGTGAGACTCTTTTTGCACCGGGTCTGAAGTAATCAATACCAGAAAACGGGAAATGCCATTACAACCATCATTTTTATATAAAACATATTTAATAATGATATCAAATAATTTATAGTACAATAATTAAAGTTAATTTAAGTCTATCTCTTGGCCAACCTGCCGGATTGCTGAGGCCCACTAGTGGGCCGCGGCCCACTGGTTGAGAATCCTGTTCTACAGCATTATTTCATGTTTAACAATGTTACAAATAAACACAGCGCACCCCTTTGTTCAAAAACATGTATTGCGATTTGTTCAACATTTCCACCGGGATTGAATCGTCATAGATTTGAATCGTTTTTTCAACGGCTCACGGTCAATCGTTGCATCCCTAGAGTCAATGGATGACAGCGTAAACTATCACTTTAAAGACTAACATACTGATAGTTCATTCATTCATTTTCTTTTCGGCTTATTCCCTTTTATTAATCTGGGGTCGCCAGAGCGGAATGAACCGCCAACTTATCCAGCACATGTTTACGCAGCGAATACCCTTCCAGCTGCAAACCCATTACTGGGAAACATTCATACACTCTCATTCACACACATTTACAGTTTAGCCTACCCAATTCACATATACCACATGTTTTTGGACTTGTGGGGGAACTGGAGCACCCGGAGGAAACCCAGCGCCAACACGGGGAGAACATGGAAACTCCACACAGAAATGCCAACTGACCCAGGCAAAGCTCAAACCAGCAACCTTCTTGCTGTGAGGCGAACGTGCTACCCACTGCACCACTGTGCAGCCCCATAGACTGATAGTAACATAAAAAATAAAAAACTTTAATTTGATTTTACAAGGACTTTAAATGCAAAATCGCTTTGTGGCCATTTTGAATTGTTTGATCTCCTCCCAGTTATTACAAAGCATCCACTTTTTGTGGTGAGTAGACTTTTAATGGAGGAATAGAAAGCTCTCAGTATTGAATGTTCATTAGTATTTTGAGGATGAACAAATTGCTGGGGTTTTGACGTCATTAGATGATTAAATGAAGACAGAATTGCCATTTTGGGCTGAACTAACCCTTTAACATGTCTCCGAAAATGCAGCTCTACTCAGAGAGCGTTCGTTAAAGGGTAAGAAAATGAGCAGGTGTTATGCTAATAAAGGTTTATTCATGTATCTTTGCAGTGACAGACCTGATTTCTCTGTGGTGTTGTTGACAGACAGATGCCACACCTGCGGGCACCAGATAAAGATACAGGCCATCGGGCACACCTGTACTGAGCTGATTCAACCCTGCTGAAACACTTTTCATTCTTTCTCCAGGTTCTTTGCCAAGCTATTATTACCGCATCTCTTTTGTGTCTGGGGACAACAGTGGCGTGTTAAAACACTCAATGTTCTTATTTAATGTCATGATTTCTTTTTTGTTCACCCCAATTGAGAGCATGCAGCAGCCACGGTGGTGTGAAATGCATACAGAAAGGTAAATTTACAGAACAAGCAACATTCATCTGAAATTTAACGATTGCATAAGTAATGAGGGAACAGTAAATAAGGGTAACAGGTTCTTGAGTCATGACCGGAGGCTTTCTGTTGATATGAAGGAAGATGTTGTTCTTTTAGAATAATTATTCTGTCATTATTTTCTTCACATATTGTTTTAAACATGTACAGAGATATTCACGGACCCTTTTTTCTGAATATTGTTGTAGGGCTGGGCGATACAGAAAAATAAATATCATGATATAATGTTTAAGTATCATTCGGTATTAATAATTATTGAATTTGTTTTTATTTTACAATCTATTAGGAATATTCAGATTTTTTTGATTATTTAACCATTTTATTTAAATTCACCAACATTACTAAGGCAAATAGTTTTAATAGTCAAAAACTAAAAAATTACAAAAATATCTGGTCTCTTATGTCTTATAATAAAATAAACATAAGTGCTAAAGAGACTCAAATTTAGTAAATAAAATGTCACAAAGTGTGTGCAATGATAAGGCGTAAACGCTGAACAATCAAAGCAAACTTTCAAGGTTTGTCAACATCTGTAAGGTGTCTATAATTATCACACAGTAAACCACAAACTCTGTTAACAAACAAATTATGATAATCAGATCTGAGATTTCAAGTAAAGGAACCAACCATCATTATTCAAATACCCATTGCAGCATTACAAATTGTGAAGTTGGATGACTACATTACCCCCTATGCTAAAAAAAAATGTTCATATGGGGTGCTAGTGGCTGAGATGCACAAGAAAAGAAACCAAAAAGCCACTCTGCAACATCCTTTTTTATTGACAATCTCTTCACTGCTGCTTGTCACGGTATTCATTTTCATGTGTGTTATTATTCTGGTGGCGAAACCCAACCGGGAGTATGTTTACATGTTGCGTCTAGAAGCATGTGAAAAGCGCGAGCACGTGGATTTGGTTTGTGCTCGCACTCCTCTGGCGTCTAGCATAACTAGGTGACCATCAACCGTTTTTCTCAGAGGATGACAAACGAACAAACTATTGCTGTGGTTCCGATACTAGTTTGTATTAATGAAGAGAATGAAAAGGCATTGCAGTGTTTGGGTGCTCTGTGTTTGTCTGAGGTAATTAGTCTGACATTATTACTGAAATGTGTATATTGCATACAAGTGTAAAGCAGATTGGTTCGTTGTACTTGTATGAGTTGCGGTGCGCACACAGCATTCTAAAATGTTTTTAACTAGGTGCGCCTGAAAAATGCGCAGCGCTTCACATGCATCTCGCCTTGCGTCACGCAAGCCGTGCGCCTCGATTGGAAATAACCCTAAGCTTATTGACAATGCCTTCTCAACGTGCGCGCTCAGCAACCAAATTTGATACGCTTCATACTGAAACGTCATATATAACTTTTATTTTATAGCTATTGCCAATGGTGTTCGGTCAATAAATATCTATATCATTTTATTGGCCCAGCCCTATTTTGTAGGCTGTTTTTATGATTCATTGTTCATTTTTATTTATATTATATGTTTTATTGAATTATAATATTTTTACTCTTCTAAAATAGCTTTTATGTCAATAATTTGTTATTATTTAAAAAAAATAATTAGTTTTAAGTATTGATAATTAAATTCCTTGTTGGAATCATTAAGAGTATTTGAGACTTAATAAAAGATGACTTGTATCTTATAACTTATATAGATTATGTTTTAAACAAAAATAATTCAAGCATGGTTTCAGATTTAAATAAACGAAGGAAACTAATGTTAAAACCAACAATTAAAAAATGTCCAATGTTGAAAGCTGTGAATCTAAAATCTATTAATGCATATTGCAAAAAAAAAAAAAGTTTCTAAAACCTTTGGGGAAATGAGGAAAATTGTAGTTTTGGTAGGAATCTTTTTTTTTTAATTACAGTTGGAAAATAATTTAGATTGACACATTAATACAAATAAATGGCATGGATATAATATTTTTGTCAGCATAGATTTAATAGGAAATAATATCTATATCTAATAATATCTATGTTATCTAAAATCTAAATGTCAAATGCATATTGTGACTCTGCAGCAAGAATGTCTGGCGCAGATTGATTTTCCCACTGCGCAAAGACACGTCAAACGACGTCTATTGCACGTCATTTTTGAACGTCCAATTTTGGTCCCCTGAAGGTGCAGACTGTGACGCCAGATGACGTCTTTTTTTCGACGTCTAATGAACGTCCAGTATTGACGTCCACAGGACTTCCGCATTAGGTCTATTTGAAGTCCAAATGTGGTTATTGTGGACGTCTTTTCTACGTCAATCCTGAACTTATTTTAGACATCATTTTATACTGCTTATATGCTCTGTGCATAACTGTAGTCCCATTTCAGAAGGTGCATACTGTTTAAAATCATTTGATTGTCTCAGCAGCAGAATTGAATTGGAAGTGCATGACACCTTTGCATGCTTTTCCATTTATCATCTGCTTCTGAGACATTTAAATGATCTTAAACAGTATGCACCTTCTGAAATGGGACTACAGTTATGCCACAGTAAACAGGAAAACATTGGACTACAGTTAAACAGGCATTTACAAATAAAAATAACAACTCAACCATTACTCACTTATTTCCATCTTTATTGTTTTGAAATGGCACAAACATCTCTAATGAACTTTGACTAGTTAAAGTTTGATAATGTGCATCATAACAAATTTAAAATCAGCACTGGTGGTAAAATACAAACATATAATAATAATTATTTATTATAATACTATTATTATTAATAATAATATCAATAACAACAAAGTTACAAAGTCAATCTTGCATGGGTCTCTACAACAGATTTAAAACAATAAAAATTAAACACTGCTTAACCGAACTAAGGATTCATTAGGTAATGTATTTACTAACATAAACAAATTACGAACAATACTTGTACATTATTAATTATAGTTCAACATTTATTAATGCATTATTAAAATCCAAATCCATGCTTCTTAAGAATAGTTAGTGAATGCACCACGAGCTAACATAAACTAACAATAAAGGACTGTATTGTCATTAATAACATGAACAAATGGTGTAATTGTTCATTGTTTATGTCAGTAAATGCATTAACCAGCACACTGTAAACGGTAACAAGTTGAGTTTACTTAAGAAAATGTGGAAACTGAATTTAAGAAGCAAATCAGTTCACAAACTTTGAGTAGATACAACTATTACTTCAACCTAAAAAAACAAATCAAGTTCCATTTTTTGAATTCTCACTTAATCCAGCAAGTTACTTGTACAAAATCTAAAGACAACAGCTATATAGATGGCCATGCATCAGTTTTTCAAAGCAAAGTACTGAATCAAAATACAGCAACTGTTCAACATTACAAAGAAAGCATAACTCCTAACTCTTGGTCTTGGCATCAAGTTACAGTATTTACAGAAATATTTGAACCTGGACCTTGTCTGACAGATTATTTGCACCTAGCCCCATAAAATGTTTTTGAAATACTTCAAAAGAGCACCTCAGGTTTTGTGAGAATCTAAGTTCAATGCATAAATCACAACAAGGATAAAACACGCATTTGCCACATTGTCCAAGTTTTTGGATGACTTCAGTGATGATTCCAACACCTTCACAATGTTATTTAGTATCTGCTTCTTCCTATATGGTTTCCTCGGGTGGTGTTGTACAACAAAGTTAGGGCTTCATGTTCACAGGGCTACAGCAAGCTGAACTGGTCCTCTAGGCGAATGGCGTTCACGCCGCCCAACCCGAAAGTCAAAAAGAAAGTGACCGGTTCGCGGATGAAAGTGAGGACCGGAAGAGGGCGTCACGGATGAAAGTGTGGACCGGGAGGGAGGGGGTGGGTGTCGTGGATGAAAGTGAGGACCGGGATAGGGCAGGGCAGAGTGTCACGGATGAAAGTGAGGACTGGGAGAGAGGGGGTGGGTGTCGCGGATGAAAGTGATGACAGGGGGGTTTGCGGACGCCACCCTCACTATTCTGCCGCCCTTGGCGGCTGCCTAGGTCGCCTCTACGGATGCACCGGGCCTGCATGTTCAACATCCTAAGATCAGGATCAAGAACAAAAAAAAAAAAAACAATTACCAATAGATAACAGGTGAAATGGGTTTTGTTTAATTCAATATTTAAAAAAAAATGTAAACAACTTGCCATGTACTCCTTTATGAGTTGTGGAGGGTTTTCAAGTAGACAGGAAGGGCTTACAGGATGGATTTACATGTTCTTATGATGGTGACATTCTAAACGATGTGAAAAAAGCTTTAGTTAGGAATTTAGTTTTATTTGCTGTATACTAACATTTAAAGAAGCATTATCAAGAACCACTGAAGAATCACAAGTTTTGCTTCTAAAGGTACAAAAGTATTAAGTAATTCTATGAGACATTTAAAGCTTAAGAAAAGGAAATAAACATTGACTTTAGAATGCAAAATGAGCATGACATGAATTTCTTAAGAATTACTGTTTAAAATGACAATGAATTGAGAAAACCTACCTGATCCAATGCTGTGATCCTACAAAAATCTGCAGATACCTAAAATGACAAATAAATAAAAATCATCAGGTTGGCTGCTGATAAATACATGACAGGGTATTGGTTAATACAGCACCACAAACAGCATTCCTTTACCAGCACTATTGCCACATGGTCCCAACTGAAGTATTTGGATGCCTTCATTGATGATTCTAACACCTTCACAATGGTCTGTAGCATCTGCCTCTTCGTAA
This sequence comes from Danio kyathit, assembly GCA_903798195.1. Taxonomy (NCBI): domain Eukaryota; kingdom Metazoa; phylum Chordata; class Actinopteri; order Cypriniformes; family Danionidae; genus Danio; species Danio kyathit. Next base: position 52,442,492 of record LR812519.1, read on the forward strand.
ATTATGAGACAGTTTCCCGGGTGGTGTTGCACATCGAAGTTAGGGCTTCATCATGTTTGACATAAGACCTAAGAACAAGAAAAAACAAAAACAATTACAAATAAAATTATTTCTTAGGTACATCATTTCATAATTTAGAATAACAAGATGCAAAATACAGCAAAGTTTAAAAATATATGAAAGATGTCCATATCACCCTAATTTCAATACATTTCAACAGTATGTAGAATGCCTTTTAACATTAAACTATTTGAGCTTTTTATTGTTTATATATATGTACTTGAAAATGATTTTATTGGAGAACTAAAATTGTATTGCTATATATATATATATATATATATATATATATATATATATATATATATATATATATATAAATATTTTTTTTTTTTTTACATTTTTAAACCAAGCAGACATTTAAACATTTTTAACACAAATGGTAATAGTAATAATCCTAATAATAATAATAGTAATAATAATAAGCAATTAAGATTTTGATTTCTTTCCCCTAACTGTAGCAAAACTGAACCCAAACCGTGAGTTAAAAACCAAGATACGTACTGAAATGAGATTTAAGTACCTCTAGTTCGCAGACAGTTTCCATGTACCAACTTCAAGTGTTTTACAAGCTTTGATCTTAATGTGTTTGATGAGACACAATCTCTGCACAGCCACACGTAGACACAAGGCAAACTGTGAGAAAAAAAAAAAAGTCACCAAATAACAATGTTGTTAATATAATATAATATAATATAATATAATATAATATAATATATACTTACAACTCAGATGTACTCATCAAGTTTTATCTGGGCCTTCCAAAACTTTAAATTTAACGTCTGCAAATAAATAAGAACATGTAAAACAATTTGTAAGTTCACTTCTTATAAGTTTAACGTTAACTTTATATAAATAAATCCACCTTCGCTTCTTTGTGGCGCATGCTTTAGATGCTCGGATGTGGTCATTCTGATGATCTCTGTGGCTCACTTATCAATTTTCATGACTGCATCTGCACAATTAGAAAAAAATATTATAGTAATATGCAAAGGAATTGAGTTTGAGACCAATAATTTAAATGTTGTTTTAAAAATTAAATCATCTGACTACATTTTAAAGGCTCATTTATGAATTAGCATACAGTTAGCAGATATCAATACAAAGACACAGTCTATGTCTATGCTGCCTTTCATATTAATTATAATGCATTAAACAGTCAGAAATATTCTGATAAAATACACATCTACAAAGACTCCTGCATGTTATACAATTTTACCATCAAAAACTCTAGCATGTTGCTTAAATTCAATGTTTGAGTCAGTCATGTATGTTCACGCATAAACATAATCTGTCTCTTCGACTTTATTAATCCACCTTTATTTAAAACCTTAATAAAACTACATAATGTACCATTATAGCATGTACAATTTTATGTCAGACGAAAATACAATCACGTTGTGCTTTGAACCCAAAGAAACAGATCAAACTAGCATTACACGTTATGTGATTATATTGTATATCTGGAGACAGTCGTGTTGTTAAACACTTACAGATGCCATGCTAATTCTACTTAGCCACAGCACGTTTAGGTACTTTAATACAACAACTAACACTATAAAAGAACAATAAAGTATAAAATAACTTGGCGGACCAAACTTACCTTCAACTGAGTAGAAAATAGAAACCGATAGATGATGAACAGAGCGCTGAATGCTTGCAAATTCAAATCAGAGTGGCGTTTCCTGATTGGGTCATGATGACGCGATGCATCAGCCAATCAGATTGGCGCTTACTGGTTAGGTTCCTCCGCTGTAATGTTAAAGTTCTAAAGTTGGAATACTTAATTTTCTAAGTGTTTTTTTGCCTTTATAACATGTTAAACACAATTGGAGACAATTAAAAGAGACAAATAAAATAAACAAGTTAAAGAAAAAACACTAATATATAAAACATGTACTCAATAAATAAATAATCATGTTTCATCAGAAAAAGCCATATTAATACTCATATTGATATCAACAATGTTGATATTTGTCATAAATAAATAAATTCATTAATAATGTCAATTTTCTACATGTGTCTTAGACGTGCAAAATGTGACCTACTCTCGACGTCCAAATGGGGTCAGGGTTAGACGTCGAAATTGCGGACCTAGTTTGCACGTCGTTTAGGCGTGCAGAATTGGTCTTCGACCGACGGACGCATATAGACATAATCTGCACGTCGATCGGACGTCTAATGTTTAGTGGGTTACTTCAAACATCATAACATGAGAATGTAAAAAAAGGCCTACTCTCTGTCTGCTTGAATCCTCGCTCATGATGCAATCAATGAAACTGCTTACCAAGCATGGCTATTCTTGAACTGAAGAGCTACATTTCATTCCACCTTTGTAGCAAATGATTTCTTTGCACTTCTGAAGCGTTCAAGTAACTGTCTAGGAATGGTCTTTTTGAAAGACAATTTCATGTACAGAGCAATGTAATATTTCATATTTTGATCCTTGATTTTTGATTTTGGCCAAATCTGTTACACTCAAAAAAATTATAGGTGCACCCCAAATCGCATACTTATGCACTATTCTACGCCATTTTGTAGTATAAACAGTGAATAGTGCATTCACACTGAAAACTCTAAAAATTACCCAGATGATGCACTTATTAAACTGGTAATATGAAGTGTGGAATGATGGACACTTCACGTACTCAACAGCCATTGCTTTCCTCACGTAGCGAAAAGGGCGGAGCTATCGGATGCACATGTTGGATTACGTTGACTGTTTCTAAATATGCGTTCTTCAGCGAACTTGCGTCCTTGTGTAACATTATCATCAGTAGAGTCAGTAGAGTTATCATCATAAAGTTCAGTTCAAAACTCAAGACCGCAAGAATGAAGGACGCGTGAAAGTTCCCGGATGTGTTCTTGATATCGAGGCTGCATCGATGCAGACTTGAGCGCAAATCTTGCTTAAGGGGTCCCAGATGTCATTGCGGCTGAATACAGGGGAATACAGGTGGGAAGCACAGCATTTTATATAGATTTAAGTTCAGAGATATATCTTATTTATCTCATGAGTTTCCCTAAATGAGACGGTGAGAGTAAACATCACTATAAAAATCTTAATAAAGGCATAAACACATTAAGGGTGTTTATTTGCTGAAATTCGTATTAAAATTAGTTTATTTGTATTGTGCAAGTATTTGTAAGGTTTTTATGCATAGATATATTGAAAAGGGAAAAACAATAATTCGCTGTGCTATTTGAGACAGCACTGCATTCATATCTGTACTGTTGAGTGTGTAAGTGCATAAGTAGATAGTGCATAAGTTCATAGTGTATAGTGTGCCATTTGGGCATGTCATATGTTTGCTGTTTGTTCAAACTACTTATTTAAAATAAGCTGAAACAACACAATGCAGATTTTTTTTTTTTAATTTTTATGTTCAATCCACTTAAATTGTAAAAAACGGATATGCTAACTAATTCCTTCATGTTGTCCAAACACAAATCGATTGTGTAAAACCCAGCATTTTTACAGTGTATGAACTTCACTGTAACAGTGAATAGTGACTTTACTTAAAAAGAAAGCAAACTCTTTGCCCTATTTTTTACAAAGTAAACAAACTTTGTATAAATATAAAAGATATGTCAATGGTTTACTGACTTTTTTTTTTTAGGTAAAATCAATGTAGTTTCAGACATGAATCTGAAATATTAAAATATATACATAAAATATTAAATTAAACATCTCCTCGTGTTCGTGTGGCTTTCCTCCGGGTCCTCCGGTTTCCCCCACAGTTCAAAGACATGCGCTATTGGTGAATTGGGTAAGCTAAATTGGTTAGTGTATGAGTGTGTGTGAAAGCGAGAGGTATGGATGTTTCCCAGTACTGGGTTGTGGCTAGAAAGGCATTCGCTGTGTAAAACACATGCTGGAATAGTTGGCGGATCATTCCGCTGTGGTGACCCCTGATAAATAAGAAAAAATGAATGAATGAATTTAGATTAAATTATATTTTATAGAGGTGTGAACCTACACTGGTCTCACGGTTCGGTTCGATTATGATTATCATGCCATCGATTCGGTTCAATTCGATATCTCGGTGCATCACGGTGCATTGACGATTCTTTCCATACACAGTTTTATATTTTCTTCACAGCACAACAATTCTTGTATTAAAATGTATAAATATATTTATATACTATTTGTAAAACAATTTTGTCCTTTAATACAAACAGTCAGATATATAAACTGTACCTTTAAACAACACGAGCATTTATAGACCATTTTGAGGGATGTAAACAAAAACAATGGTCCTAACGTATTTCCTGTTTTACATTTTTTTAATTTCCATTGCTTCTGAGAATCCAAAAAGGTCCACATATTGATAATAAATAGTGTTATGCCTGCTGATTTAAAATCAAGTTATGATTGAATTGCCTCTTGTTACAGTTAGGAAATAGTGTAACGTCAAGCAGGAAATGTTCATGGGCCAATGACATGACCACATTGAAATGATAATAGCAAATAAACAAATAAATATCCCGCTTGCTTTCTGAGCCTTGTCTACCAACTTATTTCTTACACCCCTTTGATTGGTCAAGCGCTCAACAGAAAGGGCTGCGATTGGCTCTTACACGCTGGTGCTCTTCACAGATGCACTCATGGGCCACAGTGAGACAGAGAGAGAGAATGGAGATTACTTTCATTCTCTTAATCGCCGTGAAATAGGGGCTTTTGCTGTAAGTTTCAGTGAAACAGTGTTCAGCAAACACACACGCAGTGAAATTGTGCACAGTTTCTGAGTTTTTCGTAGTTAGAGCGTTGTAAATACTCGCAGCTCGCCTCCCTCGCCATAGTAAGCTACGCGACATAGCGCATGTGAGATAAATGACGTCAGTATAATAACCGGTTATGATTATTACTGAACCGATACCGAATTGTCCGCGTCTGCATCGCGGTGCACCGAAGAAACGATTAATTTTGACACCCCTAATATTTTAGCAGTCAGTTAATGCATTCAGTTCATTTAATTATCAACTAGGGCTGTATGATTTGGGGAAATATCTAAGTGTGATTTTTTTTTTTAACAGATATTGCAATTTCGATTTGATTTGCAATTTAATTTTGTAGTCAAGCTTTTGCTCAATAACCTGTATCGTAGCTTCTTACTGCTAAAATGCAGTGAGTGTTAGTTAAAAAAGGAACTGAAAAGATATTAACTTAAGCGTTTATTCAAATTTGTTTTCAAATATTCAGAAATGAAACACTAATTTTCTCTTGAGCAAACAGTAAACACAAATAAAACGACCTTACCTTTCTGTAAACAAGTTCAACTCAAATTAGAGAGATAGTGTAGCTTATTATACAAACAAAAAACTAATAACTATAAAAATACAGAACACTTCGCAAACTAACATTAAAACTAACTCTGAAATTGTACTTTGCTGTTGCTTGCTACTAGATTGAGTGTCACTGGCAATACTTTTAGTTGACTTTTTAGCAAGACACTCCTCATATAGCCGCCTGTGGTGCTTTTTTTAGGTGCTAGTTGTTGTATTTCATCGTGCTGTGGCTACAATTCTGCGACAGCTCTTACACATGACCTGTTTTTGTTCGGTGTCTGTGACTTTGAAACCAAAATATTCCCATATTACCATGTTTTGTTTTTCTTTGCGATTAATTCATTTATTAATGCTTCTGAAGCGGCAGACGCCATTATCCCACTCGTCCGAGTGTTTTTTTTTCTTTTCGTTTTTATTGTGGGCGTTCCGCGTAGTTTGGTTGCGCAATTCTGATTGGGCAGAACGAAAGTGTGCTCACTCAATTGATGACTAGTAAGACACACACTGATGGCAGTCATGCATTTGCTCTGGGTGGGGGAAATTAAATAATATTTCACATAGCAGTCTCTTGCGATCGCAATGTTTCAAATTGTGATTTGATGTCGATTAATCACACAACCCTATTATCAACAATCAAAAAAACTAATTGTGCAAACGTTTTGGTCCAAACCCAATTCTATTTTGTACCCTTCCCTTGGTCCTTGAAACAGAGTGTGAATGGGAAGGACTTAAAATTTACCACAAAGAAATGGGACAATGTCATCAGATGTCATCTCTTGGGATCTCTTGCTTCATGAGATTAACGATGGCGACTGCTGTAGTTATTCCAGTTGTGTTATCTTTTGGTATTTTTCTTCAGGAAATCATTGACTACGTTTACATGGACATCAGTAATCGAATTATTTGCTTTAATCTAATTAAGAGAATAATAAGACTAAGGTGTTTACATGAGTTGCTTTTTGAATGTTTTTCATGATCGTTTTACATGTTACAGCACATAATTCGATTAACGCCATTGCGTCACCGCGCTATGCGCATATCCTCCGGAGTTTCATGTAATTTTGAGTGTTTCATTTTTAATTTGTCGACTTTAACTGCAGTTTGGCACTTTCACTTTCATTCAGGGACTTTTTATGTACGTCCTCCGTGACAAACGAGATATTGGATGCAAACTGCTGGAAGTGTTTTAATGGAAGTTCATGCTGAATGGAAGAAAAAAAACCTCAGCATTTCACGATGCAGGTATCTGTGGTCTGCACTGACTTGGTAGGTGCAGAGAGTGTCAAACAGCCGTGCTGTGTGTGTGTGTCTGTGTGTGGTATGTGGTGTGTGTGTGGACTACCCTGACGCAAAAGCGGCTTAAAGTCCTACATGACAGTAATAGTTCGATTAAGGTGTTTATATGTCTGTACTGCACTTCAATAATGCGACTAAAATCGGCATACTCCACATGTCTTAATTCGATTTCTCTTTAGTTCGATTATGACCTTAATCTGATTAAATTAATCAAAATGGCTGTTTACATGGTAGACTCTTAATCAGAGTATTGTCTTAATCGCATTAAAATCGAATTATTGGTGTCCATGTAAACGTAGTCACTGAAGGCATTTATCATGTTATCATACGATCTAATGTGGCAATAATATCGTAACTGTACTGTGCATTTACACAGGGGCCATATTCATCTATATAAAAACACACAAAAACAACATCAACATTATACAAGACACTGCAAAAAGGTCATTCCCAGCCACTAGACATTACTGACAGGGTATTCGAGTGTCAGAATGTTGTGGGACTGCTAAACAAGAGGTATAATTAGGGATTATAGATCGCAAAATTTAGCGTTTTATTTGGTGTGCAGCCATGCTGTTGTGGCTGGTGTATTCTGGGGAATTTTCTTATCACTTGGTTTCGAGTGTGGTCCTGAAAAATTCTCTTTTCGAAGGGGTATCTAGCCCTTCCCCTTAGCCCTACGTCTTCACGCTAAAGAGAATTGGGACACCCCTACCCCTTCACTTGAGGGAAAGGGCTAAGGGGTAGAATTGGGATTGGGTCTTTTATAACAACATTTTTTCTTATATGTTAAGCGGACTTATAACCATTTGTAACAATAAATTTAATTTTTAGATGTTTACATGCTAATGTAATCGTTAAAGCACTTATTGTTTAACTAATAATTGTGTTTAATTAATAATTAACTCTTAAGTCTCTTACACCAGGACGCGTTATCATTAGCGTTTACCGAGACATTTTTCCAGATTTAAACCCAAGTGATTTTCACTGGCGTCAAGCAGAAGCGTATGCAAAATCACTCGTTAGGTGGCGCTACACAACTTCAAGCTTCTGACACCCGCTTGAAGCAGACACCCGCTTTAATGCAGAAGAAGAAGACAGAAAGGTGACACGCTTGTTGTTAAAGTTACTGGAGATTCGAACAAGCATAAATGGTTCAAGTAGCAGCTCCAGCTCTAGCGATGAAGAAATCATTATTGTTAACTAGTGCAATAAGCAGCTCCAGCGCTTCATATGGCCTCTGGGCATCTTCGTCAATGTACGCTCGCATTGACAGTTTGTGTTTGAGCCCCTCTAAGTGCTGTTTACTGTAACTTCAGCAGCTTTGTGCACGTGAACGAAAGTGCCGATCTGATTGGTGGAGAAGGTTTTGACGCACTGCATCAAAACAAAAAAATTAGCATGAGGCGTTTTTTAAAAAATGAGGCTTTGCGCGTTGGGGTGCACGATCACATTGGCGCCCTTTATTTAGTCACGAGGCGTCAAACGTCAACGGAAAACGCAAGCAAAAAGCGTCCCGGTGTGCACGGGCCTTTACTCCACAATTTCTCTTAAACCTATCCATACATTAACTCTGTTGAGCAGTAAATGTGGGAGTTTTACATAACCGTTTATCCTAAGTTTGTGCAACACAACATTTTAACAATAAGCTTGTTTTCTAAAAAAAAAATGTTGTTCTGAAATTTAAGCATCTACTGTAAACAGGCTTTGTAAAAAAAAAAAATTTTTTTATGAGACTGGTTCAACTATATACTGGAAAATGAAGACATGTGAGAACATATTGCAGTATGTAAAAGTGTATTATTTATTCATACATACATACATACATACATACATACATACATACATACATACATACATACAGTACATACAGTTGAAGTCAGAATTATTTGCCCCCTTTGAATTTTTTTTCTCTTTTTTAAATATTTCCCAAATGATGTTTAACAGAGCAAGGAAATTTTCACAGTATGTCTGATAATATTTTTCTACTGGCAAAAGTCTTATTTGTTTTATTTCGACAAGAATAAAAGCAGTTTTTAGTTTTTTAAACACCATTTTAAGGAAAAAAATTATTAGCCGATAATCGATAGTCTACAGAACAAACCATCGTTATACAATAACTTGCCTAATTACCCTAACCTCTAGTTAACATAATTAACCTAGTTAAGCCTTTAAATGTCACAGCTGTATAGAAGTGTCTTAAAAAATATCTAGTCAATTATTTACTGTCATCATTAAATAAATCAGTTATTAGAAATGAGTATTAAAACTATTATGATTAGAAATGTGTCTATCTTCTCTCCGTTAAACAGAAAATGGGGAAAAAAATAAACAGGGGGGCTAATAATTCAAGGGGCTAATAATTCTGACATCAACTGTACAACACATAAATACATACATACATACATACATACATACATACATACATACATACAGTTGAAGTCAGAATTATTAGCCCCCCTTTGAATTTTTTTCTTGTTTAAATATTTCCTAAATGATGTTTTAACAGAGCAAGGAAATTTTACAGTATGTCTGATAATATTTTTGCTTCTGGAGAAAGTCTTATTTGTTTTATTTCGGCTAGAATAAAAGCAGTTTAAAATTTTTTTAAAAACATTTTAAGGTCAAAATTGTCAGCCAATAATCGATAGTCTACAGAACAAACCATCGTTATACAATAACTTGCCTAATTACCCTAACCTGTCTAGTTAACCTAATTAACCTAGTTAAGCCTTTAAATGTACTTTATAGAAGTGTCTTAAAAATATCTAGAATATTTAATATCAAATAAAATATTATTTACTGTCATCATGTCAAAGATAAAATAAATCAGTTATTAAAACTATTATGTTTAGAAATGTGTTGAAAAATCTTCTCTCTGTTAAACAGAAATTGGGGGAAAAAATTAACAGGGGGGCTAATAATTCTGACTTCAACTGTATCTGTTTTCTTATGAAACTGGATTGCTTTCTTGATCTGCTCAACTTTAAATAGAATCACTGGCTGTTTGTGCAGATAAAATCACTTCAAATACATATTAAAAAAGTTAACCGTTTAGCCAGTCAGTCAGATGGTCTCATCCCATGCAGTTGAATGCTATTTATTTTCTTCATTTAAGACCTGTCTATTCAAAGGCTAAGTGTGAGCAACATTGAACTACAGATGGAGGAGTCGCAGGGCATTGAGATGACTTTGAACTGAGGTGACGTGGGTGAAGGCTGCCCGATGACAGCCTGGATGAGTTATGTACCTCTGGGTTAAGTGGGTCAGATTGGGTTCATTGCTACAAGTATTCTGAGTGAGCGCAGTATAGCGACATACGTGAGGGTAGATGCCGTGCTTTCATTTATTTTTAGCAGGATTTATGAGCACACAGAATATGCAAACAATTACGTCTACATGGATTTAAACAAACATAAGATATGCGTTCATGTTCACAACCATAAAACGTGCACAAAAAGGAACATTTCGCATATACCATTCGCTCCAAGCCACCAACCGACCAACCCACACAGTTACAGTGAAAGGGCTTCCCGACTGAGCAAGAACAGATGACAGAATCTGAATAATGAGCCCCTCCACATGAGCAAATTACAGTACGAAATTAACTCGGAGTGCCCACAAAATCAGACCCTCTCAGCTGAGACAGAGAGCAGAACTAATGTCCATGGTGGCGTTTGGGCTGCTTTATCATCTCCCAGAATGAGCTACTCAGGCTTAAGCGCACTTTATATGGTGCTCTCTGAAGGCAGCAGCTCATTTTCACCCATTTTAGATCAGCTTTGGAACACTTCAGGATGGGGAAAATGTCGGGTTTGCTATAAGCTGTGTTTCAGCACATTTTACGGCTGCAATTACATTTCGGTAATGGTTAATTAACATTTAGTTATTAAATTCAGTTTCATTCATTCACAAATTTGCATATACCAATATTTTACAGGGGCGATGCAGTGGTGCAGTAGGTAGTGCTGTCACCTCACAGCAAGAAGGTCGCTGGTTCGAGCCTCGGCTGGGTCAGTTGGCGTTTCTGTGTGGAGTTTGCATGTTCTCCTGTGTTCGCGTGGGTTTCCTCCGGGTGCTCCGGTTTCCCCACAGTCCAAAGACATGCGGTACAGGTGAATTGGGTATCTAAATTGTCCGTAGTGTATGAGTGTGAATGAGAGTGTATGGATGTTTCCCAGAGATGGGTTGCAGCTGGAAGGGCATCCGCTGCGTAAAACCTGTGCTGGATAAGTTGACGGTTCATTCCGCTGTGGCGACCCCAGATTAAAAAAGGGACTAAGCCGAAAAGAAAATGAATGAATTAATGAATATTTTACAGTTGTCAAAATATTTAAAATTTAATTACTGTTACATTTTATGTGCCATTTAACTGCTTGATATGCTGCAAGAGGGTTTGAGAATTAAATAAAAATAACTCCAACTGCAATAGAGTGGTCCTTCGTTTATCGCGGGAGTTCACATTCATTCATTCAAAATAGTTAATTCAAAATAGTTGTATTCTGATGTCATCACTTTACTGTGAATTAATGACCAGGACAAATTTAGTCTATTCCAGTCCACCTTTTTAAGTCTATACAAAATTGAGCATTTTAACCAACATATAGGTCTAATATTAATATTGTTGTTTTATCATATGTTGAGTAACAATAATAATTGTTGAGAGTACCAATAAAAATAATTGAGAATAACAATAATAATAGGTAACTCATATTAACCTTTATTTTACATTTACAGAATTGTGAGAAAATTGTGATCTTGATTTTAAACAAAAAAAAATAGTGATTCTCATTTTAGCCAAAATCGTTCACCCTAGATGGCGCTCTGTGTGCAGCAGAAATATGAACATTGTCCTGAGTCATAGCTGGGCCCCACAGACAGCCACCGACTTGCGGCGCTGGTGTGCGTACCCTAATAGAAACCTATGTTTGCATAGCACCAGGGCTTAATTTGTGCCGGAACACGCCAGATCCTGATCCGGCACCTCATTTTACCGATTCCCCTCCTCAACCGCCCTTCTCCCCGTCCACTGTTCACTTCACTTTCGTCCGCGACTCCCCAACCATCTTCACTTTCGTCCGTAACACCCCTCCGTCATCGCAAACCCCCCTATCTTTGTGCACGACACCTCTACATCCTCGGGTAACGGTAACATGCTGGATCTGTTACCCCTATTTGTTCCGGGACCTTGCAATTCAGAAATTAAGCACTGCATAGCACGGCACATATGGTGTGCAAAAAGGTTTGTAACTGTCCGCAGCAAGACCATCATAAAGGTTACGATTTTCTTGCTGCGGACAGTTACAACCCTTTTAGCATCCTTGTGGAAACTCACACAGCCAGTGATTGAGGATTTATGTTAATTTGGGAAGCTGAACGCATTCTGTACTGTACAGGAGACACGGAGGAGATTAATTGACAATGGTCTACAGTCAATCAGGATGCAGAACACAATGCTCTGTAAAAAAAAAAATAAAATAAAGCATGTCAAATTGCACACAAAAAAATCTGTGAAACTGCAAGACCACGAAAGGTGAACCACATTATCGCGAGAGACCACTGTATAAGCTCAGATTAATTTTTTAAATAATTTGTATACATTTGAATCATTTCTCATTGCAATTTATTGTCTTACAATCATAACAATATAATATTACTTAAGGGGCCTTCTATCTAAAATAACTTTTATAAAGGATTTAAACCAGCTGTGTTGCAACATTGTGTGAATATAGCCAGCCTCTAATGTTAAATATTATTTAATTCTTTTTTTTTATAATCATACTTGATAAAATAAGTCTGCAGATTCACCTTGATGACATTCTCCCTTTGTACATGTCATCAGAGGGGGAAAGCCCCGCCATCATTAGCATAGACAGCCCTGAAAGAAGCAGTCGTCAGCCATTAGAGTTTTTGTGCTGTACCTGCTGAAGATAATGTCAGCGACTAAAAGGCTTCCTTTTCCTGCAGTCACTGATCCACAAAGCAAAAGCAGACTCCATCTTTAAGGGGGTTGTACACTGGATGCACCTTGCACATGAGAGTTAGTAGTAAACATGGTCGTGCACATTCGCATGTTATTTATATTTTGCCATTGTACAATGTCTAATGTGAAACATCACGATGGACGATGGCAGGGCCGCTGCTGACCAAAAGGGTGCCCTATGCGAAATTTTACTGTGGTGCCCCCACAGAGGAACAAAACACACACCAACATATTTAAAATGATTTATTTATTTATATGGATAAATGTGCATTAAACACTCAAAATTATACTTAAACATTCAAATATTAAAATTTTTTACACACACATACACTTATTTAACAAACACACTTTACATGCCAATTTGCACATAACAGCTGCACATATTTGTTTTGTATATAGTAATATAGCTGTACATACACTTGTCAATTTGTATATTTGCATTCACTACTTTTTAAAATATATTTATTATCTGTTTTTTAGTCCTGTCTGTAATTCTGTTGCACTGTAGAAGCTCTGTCACGAAAACAAATTCCTCGTAGCCTATGTGTGAACATACCTGGCACAAAAGCTCTTTCTGATTCTGATTACAAAATAAGAGTTTACAAAAGGTAAGGAATAAAACCCTCTCTCTACCTGTAGAGGGGCGGTCCTCAGGGTTGCATCCTGTCTCTGTGTCTGTACCTGTGCTGCTGCTGGTGCCTCTGGAGCAGTGCTGTCATGCCACCTCATCTTCTTTTGTGACAATTTTCAGCATTGAACCTCCATATACAATACAGAAGAAATTAGTCATTTAGAGAAAAACTCATGACATACCATTAAAACAATGAGCTAGTCAAGCACTCTTCATAATGTGTCTAAACTACAACCAAAATGGATTTAATTGCACTATAATCTATGGTGACAAACACTGACTCTCAATGTCAGTATAAATCAAAGACATTTGAGGTTTTTAAGAATTAAAAGTGTATTAAATTAGTGTGTTTTTAAACAAAAACTTTAACATTCAGAAAAAAAAATCATTAATGAATTCATGCTTTTATATTATATTAGATTTTATATTATTGATCTTTCAGAAATTACAGAATGAGTCAGTTTTGTTATTTCATATAGTAATGTACAAAAATGAAAAACCGGCCTAAAACACACCAATCCACCGACGTAAAGACAGCAGCATAAGAAATGTATAGAAATAGACAAAACAATAAACAACTGCAAAGAATTATAAATATATAACATAATATAATAACTATATAATAATAAATAATACATACAGTGAAATAATTGTGCAGTGCATGTGTATGTAGCTGGTGTGCAAACAGAATTGTAAAGTATTGCACAAGTTATTAAAATAATTGAGTTTGTGTATTTACCAGCAACATAGGGAGAGGGGCAAATGCGAAAAGTCATAAAACATGTTCTGTCATAGTTTAAAGCACAATGCAGAGCCGCAAAGCAAATAAACTGAATGTAAACAACAACAAATAAGGCAGATTTGGGCAGTTGTGCGAAGTTTTAAACGTTAGCCTCACTAGTGAACAAGGAAAATATGTTTTCCAGATTCATGGAAGTTACCTGAAAATGATGCACGCGATTCATCTTGCACTTTTTTTCTCTTCTCGGCTCCAGACTGCTGTTGTCTTCCCGGGGATAGAGCTGCAAACTTGCATCAATTATAAATATTTGCTGCTAGCAGCCGCACAGATAGTGGACCGGACCGCGCCGCGCGTACGCGTCTATGCGCGTACACGGAAAAAATTACGTCACATGTTTGTTTTGCGCTCGTCATAAAATGAAATTTTTTGAAGTATTTAACAGCATATTATCAATATACATTTTATTTACACTCAGTTTTATGTTAATATTATTAAATAAATGTTAATATAGTTTTTTTGAAACCGTCCGAGATGTGCCCCTTCCGGAGCTGAGGCCCTACTCAGCCTGCGTACTCTGCATATAGGGAGCGGCGTACTGGACGATGGCATCAGTGAATTAATATTTATGATGAATAATTAATTAATTCATAACAAATTAACAGTTTGTAGGCCTACCGTTTCACACTACCTGACCCACATGATCTTTGTTTTACCCATAACCAAATCATAAATAAATAAAGATAGTTACACACAAATTACCACCTGTCAATCACTTTTTTTCACGGACTGATCTGTGTTGTTATAATGTTGTCGAACAAACTTGGTTGGTTACAAAGGTGCACAACCAACAGCAAACCAACCAACAGTATCTAAAGTACAAGCGTAAAACGAAAGATTGAAGAAGTGTACTGACGCTGTGACACGTTACCTGATAGATTTAAAAGACAGAAGAGTCGTTAGAGACAAGATTAATTAAGTATCACGTTTAACAACTATAGTGAGACATGATCCCAGCGGTACATCTTGATAAACCGTCTGATGTGCACTGCCTCTCTGGGGTTTTGTGCTCAAAGCACCTGCTGACTGCTGGAGCTCAGAACATGCAGCACAGAGTGTGTGTGTTTGTGTGTGTGTATGTGGGGTCATGTGATGTGCACTTTTCAGCAGTATATTGTGGAAGGAGGGATTTTCAGAAATGCTAGAGGAAACGCCAGTGTTGATGTGGATCGTTTTCGTTTCTGAAATGCCATTTTAAAACTAAGACGTATTAGTGTAAACGGGGCTGTATATGTTTTTCGCGAGCGGGGTGCTGCTGCGACGGGGGTGGGGCGGAGGATCGCGATGCCTGGCTCAGCATTGTGATGTCTATTGGCCATCGGCGATGGATGATAGCATCGTCTATAGACCCAACCTAAAGTAAATAAGGATTTGTGATGGTAAAAAACAAGTTAATTGAGAATATTCCTGGAATACCAAGTGAAGAAAATTAATTTATTGCAAAAAATATGAAAAAGTCAGAGGTCAGTTGGATCACTTAGACCCATATGTGCATCAAAGGGTTAAGTAACAGCAGATGCTAATGTGCCATGAACTACTTATACAGGTTAGCTTCATGCTGCTGGTGTTCTAGAATTGTTTATAATATAAATGGGCGGTTTAACTTCACAATTGATCTGCGATCTTGTGGTTCAAGGTTACAAATTGGACGAGAGATGTTAGTCTCAAGCTAAAAAAAGAAACCTTTATTATCAGCACTTGACAGACAGATGGCATCTGTCCCCATGTGTCTTCTTGAGCTGCCCACTCTCTGCCTGATTAAAACTCTGATTTACAGTTCATTTCAGAGCTAGGAAAAAAAGCCTCTCATTCTTTATATTCTGCTGTAGGGTTATTTATAATCGTAGCTCCAGAGTTTTTAGTGATGAAGTGGAGTTTTTGCTATACACGGCTAATGCCTTCCTATCAGACAAGATTGGAAGCAGCAGGAATTTTAACAGACAGCTTGGTGGAGTGATGGGAGAATGATGTACTGACACTGCAGTAACCCTTGCACACATGCAAGTCATTCTGTAATGTTTGTCAAATTCCTCGGAAAAAAAAAACTAAAGCTTTGCTTGCATGTCAGACTGAGAATGAATCAAAAAAATAATCAGGATTGTCATGAATCTTTATAAAATGCCTTCCCTGGCATTTCCTGTGAGTGAAAGTAGGCTGCTTTTAAACAGTCTAACAAATCTCAGTGTCAAGGATTTGTTCTCGTATTAAGTTCTGACATAACCCCTGTCAGTTTTTCTTAAAGCGTAATGTAAAACAGGTGTACTGTGTGCAGTCCTAATTCCTGAATTTAAACGATTAGTCCAAATAAAAATGAAAATCCTGTCATCATTTATTGACCTTCATGCCATTCCAAACCCAAAAGACTTTTGTTCATCTTTGGAACACATATGAAGATATTTTGAAATATTAAGTTATGAGTGAAATGCAGTTTTTGTCCCTCTGCTGAAAGTCTGTTCACATAGAACTTCAAGATGTTTTTAAAGATCAAACATTAAATCCAGATGAATCGAGAGGCTTGATCCAATCTTCATGATTGCTTTATATGATAGATCAAATTCAGTTGAGCTTTTATTTACATATAGACAATAGAGATTGACCCACACTTGTCGATAATACATCGATAATATATTGATTGATAAACAGTGTTGAACCTCCTTGTGAAAATGTATTGCGCTATTTAAATGAAATAAAAAAGAGTTAAGGAATAATATTGTTTACTTAACCTCTGCTTCATTCAAAACCATTTGAGTAATGATTTCTTGCTATTGTTGAACACATGAAAAAGTAATTTTGAAGACTGTTGCCATTGGCTTTTATCCAACATTCTTCGAAATATCTTCTTTTGTGTTTAACAAAAGAAAGAAAATCATAAAGGTTTGTAACCTTTGCTGAGTAAATGTGTAGATTTTAATACATTTTTATAGATTTATATACAGTTTTGGTTTAAATGCCTCCAAAATTAGATATTTTATTGTATTTACAATTTAATAGTGTTAGTTCATAACAATTCATGTTAACAGATGCATCTTTAAATTTAACATGTATTAGAAAATGTTTATTAGAAAATTAACAATAAACCGTTCTTCTACAGCAGGGGTTATCAACCTTTTTCACTTCGAGACCCACCTCCTTCTCTGAATATTTTTTGAAGGCCTACGTCTGACATTTTTTCTTAAACTGATTGTCTAGAGAAAATGCTTATTTAAACCTTTATTTATTAGCAAAACATTTATTTAGCTTATACTATTATTATTTAATTTTTCTACAGCATTTTATAAAAAAAAAAAACACTATATATATATATATATATATATATATATATATATATATATATATATATATATATATATATATATATATATATATTAGTGGTGGGCCGTTAATGCGAGACTTTTAAAAAGACTATAAAAAATATAAAAAATATCGGCGTTAATCTATTCTCCAAGTTGGGTTGGGAGCTGGGTCTATTCTATGCAAGCTATGAGGACTTTCACCTTGATATTTTAGCGTGGATGTATACCTGACCGGTCAGCCGTCTGACAAAAAAGTGCCCTTCTGAATCAAATCAGCAGGATGCCTGACTTTGACTGCAGTTCGGCAGTTTCACTTTAACTCATGAACATTTCACTGGATGCCGCTGTGACAAACTGGGGTATTAGTCTCAAATAAGGAGTAAGGACTGGTAAGAGTGTTATGGAATTAAATAACGCACGGCAAATGGAAAGAAAATCTTTTTCGCCATTTTGCGATGTGTGTGTGTGTGTGTGTACTGTATGTGCGGTTCTTTACTGACAGCCGCGTGTGTGGATCTTGTTGGAAAAAAATGGCGAAAAGTCCTACATGACAGAAATAGTTTGATCGCTGTGTTTAGTTCAATAATGCCACTAATATATGCATACTCCACGTCTTAATTCCATTTCTGTTTAGTTCAGTTATGTCTGTTTAGTTCAGTTATGACTTTAGTTGGATTAAGGTAATCAAAAATTGCTGTTTGGAGCTTATGTAGGCCTACAGTTCAACATTCATGTTTAACTGAATAAACAGTTAGTAAACACAAGTACATCTCATTGAACATCATTTATTTTCATCACCAATTATCATAGCAGAACAGTTTCTCAAGCAGTTTGTCATGCATTTTGGAAACAGGAGATGAGCCCCTGGTCTAATGCGCCACCTTGAGAAACCCGTTCTCAAAGACTTATTATTTGGGTAGCACACATATTCTAAATGCCTTCGGCAAAATTTAAATGAGCCATTTTAATCTAGATTAATTCCGAGATTAATCCAGATTAATCTAGATTAACAAAATTAATATATGCCCATATGAGAGAGAGAGAGAGAGAGAGAGAGAGAGAGAGAGAAAGAGAGAATTAAATATAGAATATATAATAATATATATTTTATTTATGTTTTAAAACACACACACATTCAAAGCTCCTGAATACCTTCAGGTATTTTTTACAACTGCAGAGTATTTGGGCCTTTTCTTTAATAAATTAACCTGTACAGGACAAAGATGACAAGAAAAGCTGCTGCTTTGAATTGGACTGACTACTATTCATCTATTGATCATATCCAATAAAAATAAACCAAAATTTTTACAGTAAAAACACTCTTAAGTCTGTTGAAACACATCAATCTGAAGGCGGGTGGGTTTTTAGGACATTATTGTAGTTTGCTGATAGTAGTGAACAGCTGTTTATTAAAACACCACCGAGTCTCGCTGGATCCTCCTGTATGGGCGCGCGTCATTTATAAAACACTCGCACTCACGTTATAAAACACTAGTTTGGACAACTATGCTGATATTTTAAAAAGTTCACACGAAGAAAGCATGAATAGTTTGTGAATCAACAGAGATGTGCGACTCTGATACAAGTCACAGACGTGAGGCACGCAGGAACTGGTTATAAGTAACTCTAATCACCGTTACCCTTTACATTTGCATGACGGTTTGCTGAGCATGTAGTCCTAGTTGACATGCAGCGGTTGGAAGTGCAGCCACGGTTAAGTCTGTATTTTTCAGTGAGACTCTTTTTGCACCGGGTCTGAAGTAATCAATACCAGAAAACGGGAAATGCCATTACAACCATCATTTTTATATAAAACATATTTAATAATGATATCAAATAATTATAGTACAATAATTAAGTTAATTTTAAGCTATCTCTTGGCCAACCTGCCGGATTGCTGAGGCCCACTAGTGGGCCGCGGCCCACTGGTTGAGAATCCCTGTTCTACAGCATTATTTCATGTTTAACAATGTTACAAATAAACACAGCGCCCCCTTTGTTCAAAACATGTATTGCGATTTGTTCAACATTTCCACCGGATTGAATCGTCATAGATTTGAATCGTTTTTTCAACCGGCTCACGGTCAATCGTTGCATCCCTAGAGTCAATGATGACAGCGTAAACTATCACTTTAAGACTAACATACTGATAGTTCATTCATTCATTTTCTTTTCGGCTTATTCCCTTTTATTAATCTGGGGTCGCCAGAGCGGAATGAACCGCCAACTTATCCAGCACATGTTTTACGCAGCGAATACCCTTCCAGCTGCAACCCATTACTGGGAAACATTCATACACTCTCATTCACACACATTTACAGTTTAGCCTACCCAATTCACATATACCACATGTTTTTGGACTTGTGGGGGAAACTGGAGCACCCGGAGGAAACCCACGCCAACACGGGGAGAACATGGAAACTCCACACAGAAATGCCAACTGACCCAGGCAAAGCTCAAACCAGCAACCTTCTTGCTGTGAGGCGAACGTGCTACCCACTGCACCACTGTGCAGCCCCATAGACTGATAGTAACATAAAAATAAAAAACTTTAATTTGATTTACAAGGACTTTAAATGCAAAATCGCTTTGGTGGCCATTTTGAATTGTTTGATCTCCTCCCAGTTATTACAAAGCATCCACTTTTTGTGGTGAGTAGACTTTTAATGGAGGAATAGAAAGCTCTCAGTATTGAATGTTCATTAGTATTTTGAGGATGAACAAATTGCTGGGGTTTTGACGTCATTAGATGATTAAATGAAGACAGAATTGCCATTTTGGGCTGAACTAACCCTTTAACATGTCTCCGAAAATGCAGCTCTACTCAGAGAGCGTTCGTTAAAGGGTAAGAAAATGAGCAGGTGTTATGCTAATAAAGGTTTATTCATGTATCTTTGCAGTGACAGACCTGATTTCTCTGTGGTGTTGTTGACAGACAGATGCCACACCTGCGGGCACCAGATAAAGATACAGGCCATCGGGCACACCTGTACTGAGCTGATTCAACCCTGCTGAAACACTTTTCATTCTTTCTCCAGGTTCTTTGCCAAGCTATTATTACCGCATCTCTTTTGTGTCTGGGGACAACAGTGGCGTGTTAAAACACTCAATGTTCTTATTTAATGTGTGATTTCTTTTTTGTTCACCCCAATTGAGAGCATGCAGCAGCCACGGTGGTGTGAAATGCATACAGAAAGGTAAATTTACAGAACAAGCAACATTCATCTGAAATTTAACGATTGCATAAGTAATGAGGGAACAGTAAATAAGGGTAACAGGTTCTTGAGTCATGACCGGAGGCTTTCTGTTGATATGAAGGAAGATGTTGTTCTTTTAGAATAATTATTCTGTCATTATTTTCTTCACATATTGTTTTAAACATGTACAGAGACATTCACGGACCCTTTTTTCTGAATATTGTTGTAGGGCTGGGCGATACAGAAAAATAAATATCATGATATAAAGTTTAATATCATTCGGTATTAATAATTATTGAATTTGTTTTTTTTTACAATCTATTCAGGAATATTCAGATTTTTTATTTATTTAACCATTTTATTTAAATTCACCAACATTACTAAGGCAAATTGTTTTAATACTCAAAAACTAAAAAAATTACAAAAATATCTGGTCTCTTATGTCTTATAATAAAATAAACATAAGTGCTAAAGAGACTCAAATTTAGTAAATAAAATGTCACAAAGTGTGTGCAATGATAAGGCGCAAACGCTGAACAATCAAAGCAAACTTTAAGGTTTGTCAACATCTGTAAGGTGTCTATAATTATCACACAGTAAACCACAAAACAAATTATGATAATCAGATCTGAGATTTCAAGTAAAGGAACCAACCATAATTTTTCAAATACACATTGCAGCATTACAAATTGTGAAGTTGGATGACTACATTACCCCCTATGCTAAAAAAAATGTTCATATGGGGTGCTAGTGGCTGAGATGCACAAGAAAAGAAACCAAAAAGCCACTCTGGCAACATCCTTACATCCTTTTTTATTTACAATCTCTTCACTGCTGCTTGTCACGGTATTCATTTTCATGTGTGTTATTATTCTGGTGGCGAAACCCAACCGGAGTACGTTTACATGTTGCGTCTAGAAGCATGTGAAAAGTGTGAGCACGTGGATTTGGTTTGTGCTCGCACTCCTCTGGCGTCTAGCATAACTAGGTGACCATCAACCGTTTTCTCAGAGGATGACAAACGAACAAACTATTGCTGTGGTTCCGATACTAGTTTGTATTCATGAAGAGAATGAAAAGGCATTGCAGTGTTTGGGTGCTCTGTGTTTGTCTGAGATAATTAGTCTGACATTATTACTGAAATGTGTATATTGCATACAAGTGTAAAGCAGATTGGTTTGTTGTACTTGTATGAGTTGCGGTGCGCACACAGCATTCTAAAATGTTTTTAACTAGGTGCGCCTGAAAAATGCGCACGCATCACATGCATCTCGCTTGCGTCACGCAAAGCAGTGCGCCTCGATTGGAAATAACCCTAAGCTTATTGACATTCCTCTCAACGTGCGCGCTCAGCAACCACATTTGAATACGCTTCATACCGAAATGTCATATATAACTTTTTTTTTATAGCTATTGCCAATGGTGTTCGGTCAATAAATATCTATATCATTTTATTGGCCCAGCCCTATTTTGTAGGCTGTTTTTATGATTCATTGTTCATTTTTATTTATATTATATGTTTTATTGAATTATAATATTTTTACTCTTCTAAAATAGCTTTTATGTCAATAATTTGTTATTATTTAAAAAAAATAATTAGTTTTAAGTATTGATAATTAAATTCCTTGTTGGAATCATTAAGAGTATTTGAGACTTAATAAAAGATGACTTGTATCTTATAACTTATATAAATTCTGTTTTAAACAAAAATAATTCAAGCATGGTTTCAGATTTAAATAAACTAAGAAACTAATGTTAAAACCAACAATTAAAAAAATGTCCAATGTTGAAAGCTTGAATCTAAAATCTATTAATGCATATTGCAAAAAAAAAAAAAGTTTCTAAAAACTTTGGGGAAATGAGGAAAATTGTATTTTTGGTAGGAATCTTTTTTTTTTAAATACAGTTGGAAAATAATTTAGATTGACACATTAATACAAATAAATGGCATAATATAATATTTTTGTCAGCATAGATTTAATAGGAAATAATATCTATATCTAATAATATCTATGTTCATCTAAAATCTAAATGTCAAATGCATATTGTGACTCTGCAGCAAGAATGTCTGGCAGCATGGGCTTATTTTCCCACTGCGCAAAGACACGTCCAAACGACGTCTATTGCACGTCATTTTTGAACGTCCAATTTTGGTCCCCTGAAGGTGCAGACTGTGACGCCAGATGACGTCTTTTTTTCGACGTCTAATGAACGTCCAGTATTGACGTCCACAGGACTTCCGCATTAGGTCTATTTGAAGTCCAAATGTGGTTATTGTGGACGTCTTTTCTACGTCAATCCTGAACTTATTTAGACATCATTTTATACTGCTTATATGCTCTGTGCATAACTGTAGTCCCATTTCAGAAGGTGCATACTGTTTAAAATCATTTGATTGTCTCAGCAGCAGAATTGAATTGGAAGTGCATGACACCTTTGCATGCTTTTCCATTTATCATCTGCTTCTGAGACATTTAAATGATCTTAAACAGTATGCACCTTCTGAAATGGGACTACAGTTATGCCACAGTAAACAGGAAAACATTGGACTACAGTTAAACAGGCATTTACAATAAAAATAACAACTCAACCATTACTCACTTATTTCCATCTTTATTGTTTTGAAATGGCACAAACATCTCTAATGAACTTTGACTAGTTAAAGTTTGATAATGTGCATCATAACAAATTTAAAATCAGCACTGGTGGTAAAATACAAACATATAATAATATTATTATTATAATACTATTATTATTAATATATATCAATAACAACAAAGTTACAAAGTCAATCTTGCATGGGTCTCTACAACAGATTTAAAACAATAAAAATTAAACACTGCTTAACCGAACTAAGGATTCATTAGGTAATGTATTTACTAACATAAACAAATTACGAACAATACTTGTACATTATTAATTATAGTTCAACATTTATTAATGCATTATTAAAATCCAAATCCATGCTTCTTAAGAATAGTTAGTGAATGCACCACGAGCTAACATAAACTAACAATAAAGGACTGTATTGTCATTAATAACATGAACAAATGGTGTAATTGTTCATTGTTTATGTCAGTAAATGCATTAACCAGCACACTGTAAACGGTAACAAGTTGAGTTTACTTAAGAAAATGTGGAAACTGAATTTAAGAAGCAAATCAGTTCACAAACTTTGAGTAGATACAACTATTACTTCAACCTAAAAAAACAAATCAAGTTCCATTTTTTGAATTCTCACTTAATCCAGCAAGTTACTTGTACAAAATCTAAAGACAACAGCTATATAGATGGCCATGCATCTGTTTTTCAAAGCAAAGTACTGAATCAAAATACAGCAACTGTTCAACATTACAAAGAAAGCATAACTCCTAACTCTTGGTCTTGGCATCAAGTTACAGTATTTACAGAAATATTTGAACCTGGACCTTGTCTGACAGATTATTTGCACCTAGCCCCATAAAATGTTTTTGAAATACTTCAAAAGAGCACCTCAGGTTTTGTGAGAATCTAAGTTCAATGCATAAATCACAACAAGGATAAAAACACACATTTGCCACATTGTCCAAGTTTTTGGATGACTTCAGTGATTATTCTAACACCTTCACAATGTTATTTAGTATCTGCTTCTTCCTATATGGTTTCCTCGGGTGGTGTTGTACAACAAAGTTAGGGCTTCATGTTCACAGGGCTACAGCAAGCTGAACTGGTCCTCTAGGCGAATGGCGTTCACGCTGCCCTCAACCCGAAAGTCAAAAAGAAAGTGACCGGTTCGCGGATGAAAGTGAGGACCGGAAGAGGGCGTCACGGATGAAAGTGTGGACCGGGAGGGAGGGGGTGGGTGTCGTGGATGAAAGTGAGGACCGGGATAGGGCAGGGCAGAGTGTCACGGATGAAAGTGAGGACTGGGAGAGAGGGGGTGGGTGTCGCGGATGAAAGTGATGACAGGGGGGTTTGCGGACGCCACCCTCACTATTCTGCCGCCCTTGGCGGCTGCCTAGGTCGCCTCTACGGATGCACCGGGCCTGCATGTTCAACATCCTAAGATCAGGATCAAGAACAAAAAAAAAAAAAAAACAATTACCAATAGATAACAGGTGAAATGGGTTTTGTTTAATTCAATATTTAAAAAAAAAATGTAAACAACTTGCCATGTACTCCTTTATGAGTTGTGGAGGGTTTTCAAGTAGACAGGAAGGGCTTACAGGATGGATTTACATGTTCTTATGATGGTGACATTCTAAACGATGTGAAAAAAGCTTTAGTTAGGAATTTAGTTTTATTTGCTGTATACTAACATTTAAAGAAGCATTATCAAGAACCACTGAAGAATCACAAGTTTTGCTTCTAAAGGTACAAAAGTATTAAGTAATTCTATGAGACATTTAAAGCTTAAGAAAAGGAAATAAACATTGACTTTAGAATGCAAAATGAGCATGACATGAATTTCTTAAGAATTACTGTTTAAAATGACAATGAATTGAGAAAACCTACCTGATCCAATGCTGTAATCCTACAAAAATCTGCAGATACCTAAAATGACAAATAAATAAAAATCATCAGGTTGGCTGCTGATAAATACATGACAGGGTATTGGTTAATATACAGCACCACAAACAGCATTCCTTTACCAGCACTATTGCCACATGGTCCCAACTGAAGTATTTGGATGCCTTCATTGATGATTCTAACACCTTCACAATGGTCTGTAGCATCTGCCTCTTTGTAAATTATGAGACAGTTTCCCGGGGTGGTGTTGCACATCGAAGTTAGGGCTTCATCATGTTTGACATAAGACCTAAGAACAAGAAAAAACAAAAACAATTACAAATAAAATTATTTCTTAGGTACATCATTTCATAATTTAGAATAACAAGATGCAAAATACAGCAAAGTTTAAAAATATATGAAAGATGTCCATATCACCCTAATTTCAATACATTTCAACAGTATGTAGAATGCCTTTTAACATTAAACTATTTGAGCTTTTTATTGTTTATATATTATATTTACTTGAAAATTATTTTATTGGAGAACTAAAATTGTATTGCTATATATATATATATATATATATATATATATATATATATATATATATATATATATATGTAAATATCTTTTTTTGTTTTTACATTTTTAAACCAAGCAGACATTTAAACATTTTTTAACACAAATGGTAATAGTAATAATCCTAATAATAATAATAGTAATAATAATAATAAGCAATTAAGATTTTGATTTCTTTCCCCTAACTGTAGCAAAACTGAACCAAACCGTGAGTTAAAAACCAAGATACGTACTGAAATGAGATTTAAGTACCTCTAGTTCGCAGACAGTTTCCATGTACCAACTTCAAGTGTTTTACAAGCTTTGATCTTAATGTGTTTGATGAGACACAATCTCTGCACAGCCACACGTAGACACAAGGCAAACTGTGAGAAAAAAAAAAAAAGAGTCACCAAATAACAATGTTGTTAATAATATAATATAATATAATATAATATAATATAATATAATATAATATAATATATACTTACAACTCAGATGTACTCATCAAGTTTTATCTGGGCCTTCCAAAACTTTAAATTTAACGTCTGCAAATAAATAAGAACATGTAAAACAATTTGTAAGTTCACTTCTTATAAGTTTAACGTTAACTTTATATAAATAAATCCACCTTCGCTTCTTTGTGGCGCATGCTTTAGATGCTCGGATGTGGTCATTCTGATGATCTCTGTGGCTCACTTATCAATTTTCATGACTGCATCTGCACAATTAGAAAAAAATATTATCAGTAATATGCAAAGGAATTGAGTTTGAGACAAATAATTTAAATGTTGTTTTAAAAATTAAATAATCTGACTACATTTTAAAGGCTCATTTATGAATTAGCATACAGTTAGCAGATATCAATACAAAGACACAAAGTCTATGCTGCCTTTCATATTAATTATAATGCATTAAACAGTCAGAAATATTCTGATAAAATACACATCTACAAAGACTCCTGCATGTTATACAATTTTACCATCAAAAACTCTAGCATGTTGCTTAAATTCAATGTTTGAGTCAGTCATGTATGTGCACGCATAAACATAATCTGTCTCTTCGACTTTATTAATCCACCTTTATTTAAAAGCTTAATAAAACTACATAATGTACCATTATAGCATGTACAATTTTATGTCAGACGAAAATACAATCACGTTGTGCTTTGAACCCAAAGAAACAGATCAAAATAGCATTACACGTTATGTGATTATATTGTATATCTGGAGACAGTAGTGTTGTTAAACACTTACAGATGCCATGCTAATTCTACTTAGCCACAGCACGTTTAGGTACTTTAATACAACAACGAACACTATAAAAGAACAATAAAGTATAAAATAACTTGGCGGACCAAACTTACCTTCAACTGAGTAGAAAATAGAAACCGATAGATGATGAACAGAGCGCTGAATGCTTGCAAATTCAAATCAGAGTGGCGTTTCCTGATTGGGTCATGATGACGCGATGCATCAGCCAATCAGATTGGCGCTTACTGGTTAGGTTCCTCCGCTGTAATGTTAAAGTTCTAAAGTTGGAATACTTAATTTTCTAAGTGTTTTTTTTTTGCCTTTATAACATGTTAAACACAATTGGAGACAATTAAAACAGAGACAAATAAAATAAACAAGTTAAAGAAAAAACACTAATATATAAAACATGTACTCAATAAATAAATAATCATGTTTCATCAGAAAAAGCCACATTAATACTCATATTGATATCAACAATGTTGATATTTGTCATAAATAAATAAATTCATTAATAATGTCAATTTTCTACATGTGTCTTAGACGTGCAAAATGTGACCTACTCTCGACGTCCAAATGGGGTCAGGGTTAGATGTCGAAATTACGGACCTAGTTTGCACGTCGTTTAGGCGTGCAGAATTGGTCTTCGACCGACGGACGCGATATAGACATAATCTGCACGTCGATCGGACGTCTAATGTTTAGTGGGTTACTTCAAACATCATAACATGAGAATGTAAAAAAAGGCCTACTCTCTGTCTGCTTGAATCCTCGCTCATGATGCAATCAATGAAACTGCTTACCCAAGCATGGCTATTCTTTGAACTGAAGAGCTACATTTCATTCCACCTTTGTAGCAGAATGATTTCTTTGCACTTCTGAAGCGTTCAAGTAACTGTCTAGGAATGGTCTTTTTTGAAAGACAATTTCATGTACAGAGCAATGTAATATTTTCATATTTTGATCCTTGATTTTTGATTTTGGCCAAATCTGTTACACTCAAAAAAATTATAGGTGCACCCCAAATCGCATACTTATGCACTATTCTACGCCATTTTGTAGTATAAACAGTGAAAGTAGTGCATTCACACTGAAAACTCTAAAAATTACCCAGATGATGCACTTATTAAACTGGTAATATGAAGTGTGGAATGATGGACACTTCACGTACTCAACAGCCATTGCTTTCCTCACGTAGCGAAAAGGGCGGAGCTATCGGATGCACATGTTGGATTACGTTGACTGTTTCTAAATATGCGTTCTTCAGCGAACTTGCGTCCTTGTGTAACATTATCATCAGTAGAGTCAGTAGAGTTATCATCATAAAGTTCAGTTTCAAAACTCAAGACCGCAAGAATGAAGGACGCGTGAAAGTTCCCGGATGTGTTCTTGATATCGAGGCTGCATCGATGCAGACTTGAGCGCAAATCTTGCTTAAGGGGTCCCAGATGTCATTGCGGCTGAATACAGGGGGAATACAGGTGGGAAGCACAGCATTTTATATAGATTTAAGTTCAGAGATATATCTTATTTATCTCATGAGTTTCCCTAAATGAGACGGTGAGAGTAAACATCACTATAAAAATCTTAATAAAGGCATAAACACATTAAGGGTGTTTATTTGCTGAAATTCGTATTAAAATTAGTTTTATTTGTATTGTGCAACGTATATTTGTAAGGTTTTTATGCATAGTATATATATTGAAAAGGGAAAAACAATAATTCGCTGTGCTATTTGAGACAGCACTGCATTCATATACTGTACTGTTGAGTGTGTAAGTGCATAAGTAGATAGTGCATAAGTTCATAGTGTATAGTGTGCCATTTGGGCATGTCATATGTTTGCTGTTTGTTCAAACTACTTATTTAAAATAAGCTGAAACAACACAATGCAGATTTTTTTTTTTTAATTGTTTTATGTTCAATCCACTTAAATTTGTAAAAACGGATATGCTAACTTAATTCCTTCATGTTGTCCAAACACAAATCGATTGTGTAAAACCCAGCATTTTTACAGTGTAGATGAACTTCACTGTAACAGTGAATAGTTGACTTTACTTAAAAAAGAAAGCAAACTCTTTGCCCTATTTTTTACAAAGTAAACAAACTATTTGTATAAATATAAAAGATATGTCAATGGGTTTACTGACTTTTTTTTTTAAGGTAAAATCAACTTTCTGCTTTTAAGGCAACGTATTTACTCACTATTTCAAAGTAAAGTAACTAATCACTTTTTACATTGTTGTGTCTCAGGTCCAGTAGAGTGAAAAAGGCTTAAGTAACACAATGACAAACAGTTGTCTTCTAATTCAATTAATCCTTCAAAAATATGACATAAATTTATACAATATACTGCACAATATACTGTATGTTACACAATATCTTCATTCATTCATTCATTCATTCATTCATTTTCATTTGGTTTAGTCCCTTATCAGTGGTCGCCAAAGCGGAATGAAATTCCTGCATATGTTTTAGGCAGCGGATGCCCTTCCAGCCGGAACCCAGTACTGGGAAACACCCATACACTCTCTCATTCACACACACACACTCACGGCCAATTTAGTTTATTTAATTCACCTATAGTGCATAGTGCATGTCTTTGGACTGTGGGGGAAACCGGAGCACCCGGAGGAAACCCACACCAACACAGGGAGAACATGCAAACTCCAGACAGATATGCTAACTGGTTCAGCCGGGACTTGAACCAGCAACCTTCCGGCTGTGAGGCGACAGCGTAAACCACTCAGCCACTGTGCCGCCCTATACTATATTGTATGTATACAGTTGAAGTCAGAATTATTAGCCCCCCTGAATTTTTTCCCCCAATATCTGTTTAACGGAGAGAAGATTTTTTTTCAACACATTTCTAAACATAATAGTTTTAAAAACTCATTTCTAATAACTAATTTATTTTATCTTTGCCATGATGACAGTAAATAATATTTAACTAGATATTTTTCAAGACACTTTTATACAGCTTAAAGTGACATTTAAAGGCTTAACTAGGTTAATAAGGTTAACTAGGCAGGTTAGAGTAGTTAGGCAAGTTATTGTATAATGATGGTTTGTTCTGTAGACCAGGGCTATTCAATTAGTTTGTCACGGGGGCCAGTTCATGAAAAGCATCCCAAACGAAGGGCCGGAGAGACATGACTTGCAATATAAGGGATGACACAACTGCATATAAGAGCCCATATGTTGTATTTTTGCTCCTTAAGACACTTACATTGTATTTGTCTACATTAAATGTTAATATATTGTATTTTGAAACTATATAATATCACTGCATTGTACAATAAGTTTTTTAACAAACATTCAAATGTTGTATTTCACAGCACAACAAAATCAATGTAATGCTTAAGTAGGCTTCTTCTGCATTCAGATACGTTCATATGTTATGTTTTGAATTTCATAACAATTACGGATGCAACAATTATAGATTTTGGTTGTACGATTATATAGTGTGAAGAATAATCAGGGTTTCACAGTTATCACGTCTAATGTAAATGTAAGCTTTATATTAGCTAGATTTAGATCTGGACATCCCTAACTAATATTAAAAAACCTTTAAAAGGCATTTTCATTAGTAATAGTTTTTATGCTGTAGGTTTTTCTGTGCTTATAGGGCTACACAAGTATGTGTGTGTTTATAAAGAGGAAGAGAGAAAATAATAATATTATAAAAGTGGTTATGAAGGTCGGCGCCAATATTATATTAACTGTTGTTATCATCTGCGCTCATACATACATAATCATTTTAATAATAGTTCGTCTAACAGGTCTTTTGTTTACATTGCACTGAAAGCTAAGCACAACTCTCACCACTACAGCATGAGATGTTTTCTACTGCGTGCGCCCAGACAGCCGCGAGCGCGCTGCTCCGCTTGCACCCACATATTGGCATATATTCTTACGACATAACAAACTTGCGCGCGGGAAAGACGTGATATGGGAATATAGTTATTACAGTGTGCGTGCGTATTAGCTTCGTGGACAAGCTCGGAACTTTAAACTAGCGCACAGTTGGCAACTTGGCTTAACTTTGTTCAGCAGTTTCGTTTTGTGCAGCAGAACAGAAATGCAGAAATGCGGCTTAGAGAAGCCTTTACGATTAATTAACCATGACGAATTAAAGCGCAGTTATTAGTGAAATCGGTTAATCGTTGCATCCCTAATAACGATATCAGTGCATTGTACAAAAGACATTTTCTACAAACATATTCAAATGTATTCGGCTGCTCTCGCCACTCGCTTAATGTCAGGTGACTCACGCTCCTCGCAGCTCATGCTGTATTGAACAGACGCACGTCACTTCATAACCATAGCGGCCGTTTTTTGACTGAACTAAATTTATTCTTGATGTCTTGGTCACACTATTTGGAGGGCCGCCAATTGAATAGCCCTGCTGTAGACTATCGAAAAAAATATATACAGTAGCTTAAGGGGCTAATAATTTTGACCTTAAAATGGTTTTTAAAAAATTAAAACTGCTTTTATTCTAGTTGAAATAAAACAAATAAAAATATATTTTCAGACATACTGTGAAAATTTCCTTGCTCTGTTCAACATAATTTGGGAAATATTTAAAAAGAAAAAAAATTCAAAGGGTGGCTAATAATTCTGACTTCAACTGTGTGTGTGTGTGTGTGTGTGTGTGTGTGTGTGTGTGTGTGTGTGTGTGTGTATATATATATATATATATATATAGCAACATAAACATAAATATAATAATAATTATATATATATATATATATATATATATATATATATATATATATATATATATATATATATATATATATATATATATATATAGGAAGTGCAGAATTATTAGGCAAGTTGTATTTTTTAGGATTAATTTTATTATTGAACAACAACCATGTTCTCAATGAACCCAAAAAACTCATTAATATCATATTTTTGGAAGTAGTTTTTAGTTTGTTTTCAGTTTGTTTTTAGTTTTAGCTATTTTAGGAGGATATCTGTGTGTGCAGGTGACTATTACTGTGCATAATTATTAGGCAACTTAACAAAAAACAAATATATACTCATTTCAATTATTTATTTTCACCAGTGAAACCAATATAACATCTCAACATTCACAAATATACATTTCTGACATTCAAAACAAAACAAAAACAAATCAGTGACCAATATAGCCACCTTTCTTTGCTAGAACACTCAAAAGCCTGCCATCCATGGATTCTGTCAGTGTTTTGATCTGTTCACCATCAACATTGCGTGCAGCAGCAACCACAGCCTCCCAGACACTGTTCAGAGAGGTGTACTGTTTTCCCTACTTGTAAATCTCACATTTGATGATGGACCACAGGTTCTCTATGCGGTTCAGTCAGGTGAACAAGGAGGCCATGTCATTAGTTTTTCTTCTTTTAGACCTTTTCTTGCCAGCCACGCTGTGGAGTACTTGGACGCGTGTGATGGAGCGTTGTCCTGCATGAAAATCATGTTTTTCTTGAAGGATGCAGACTTCTTCCTCTACCACTGCTTGAAGAAGGTATCTTCCAGAAACTGGCAGTAGGACTGGGAGTTGAGCTTACTCTATCCTCAACCCGAAAAGGCCCCACAAGCTCATCTTTGATGATACCAGCCCAAACCAGTACTCCACCTCCACCTTGCTGGCGTCTGAGTCGGACTGGAGCTCTCTGCCCTTTACCGATCCAGCCACGGGCCCATCCATCTGGCCCATCAAGACACACTCTCATTTCATCAATCCATAAAACATTAGAAAAATCAGTCTTGAGATATTTCTTGGCCCAGTCTTGACGTTTCAGCTTGTGTGTCTTGTTCAGTGGTGGTCGTTTTTCAGCCTTTCTTACCTTGGCCATGTCTCTGAGTATTGCACACCTTGTGCTTTTGGGCACTCCAGTGATGTTGCAGCTCTGAAATATGGCAAAACTGGTGGCAAGTGGCATCTTGGCAGCTGCACGCTTGACTTTTCTCAGTTCATGGGCAGTTTATTTTGCGCCTTGGTTTTTCCACATGCTTCTTGCGACCCTGTTGACTATTTTGAATGAAACGCTTGATTGTTCGATGATCACGCTTCAGAAGCTTGGAAATTTTAAGAGTGCTGCATCCTTCTGCAAGATATCTCACTATTTTTGACTTTTCGGAGCCTGTCAAGTCTTTCTTTTGACCCATTTTGCCAAAGGAAAGGAAGTTGCCTAATAATTATGTGCACCTGATATAGGGTGTTGATGTCATTAGACCACACCCCTTCTCATTACAGAGATGCACATCACCTAATATGCTTAATTGGTAGTAAGCTTTCGAGCCTATACAGCTTGGAGCAGGAGTGCTGTTGCCTCACAGCAAGAACGTCGCTGGGTCGCAGGTTCGAACCTCGGCTGGGCTGGGTCAGTTGGCGTTTCTGTGTGGAGTTTGCATGTTCTCCCTGGGTTCGCGTGGGTTTCCTCCGGGTGCTCCGGTTTCCCCCACAGTCCAAAGACATGCAGTACAGGTGAATTGGGTAAGCTAAAATTGTCCATAGTGTATGAGTGTGAATGTGTGTGTGGAAGTTCCCAGAGATGGGTTGCGGCTGGAAGGGCATCCGCTGCGTAAAATCGTGCTGGATAAGTTGGCGGTTCATTCCGCTGTGGCGACCCCGCAAGGGACAAAGCCGACAAGAAAATGAATGAATGAATGAATATATATATATATATACTGTATATATATATGTGTGTGCGTGTGCATGTGCGTGTTATTATTATTATTATTTTTATGTTGCTCTGATTCATTCTCTAAATAATACATTTACAGTGTGAGTTGTGCATTTTCGACACACTAATAATCTATTTTTTGTATGTTTCAACAACTAAAATAGTTCCAAACAAAGCCAGTTCACATGCAATGCTTCTAAATAAATCAGCTATTTTGAATAAATCATTTGAATGAATGACTTGATGAATCATTTATTGACTTGCCGCACCTACTGGCTGTTTTAATGTCATATTTATAACAGTATAAAAAACAGACAGAAAACAGAAAAACTGCATAAAAACATTTTTTCCCCAATAATGCTTGTCTAATGCCAACAACTATGCCACATTCAAAGATACCTAATCACATTTCGGTAACACTTTAGTTTAGGTCACAATTCACGGTATTAACAAACCATTAACTAACACTATTAGCTTAATAAACTACTGAATGGCTGTTATATAATAATTAACAAGGTTTTGGGTAGGATTAGGGATGCAGAATAAAATCATACTTTACTAATGAATGGTTATTGTCTTAATAATAGGTAGTTAATTAGCCAGTAGTTAATAGCATGAATTATGACCTAAACTAAAGTATTACCCACATTTCTTCCTCGTTCTGAATTCTCAGTTTGCACATTTTAAACAGCAGGGTTTGTTAAAGCTGTATTCCTTGATTATATCAATATAATAGCAGCAAGAAAGTTACTAAACCTTAGCTAATATGTTGTTTTTGAGTTTCATTCTCACTAAATGTATCTTTTATAATGATATTGATTAAATCTGAAGCATTTCTTTTTGTTGTTATTGGCTGTTTTTTTTTTTTTTTTTTTTGATAATCACATTGTGACTTATTGAAACATTTTGTGATCATGTGATTGGCTGCTTAGGATTTGCATTACATGCAGCTGAGCAGGTGTACCTAATAAAGTGGCCAGTATTTACCCAGTTTTCACATATAAGCAGTTTTTTTTTTTTGTCCTTTTTTTTTTTTTCATAATGCAGCATTCCCAAGTTCTGTAACTCATAGTGTTCTAGTTGTCCGCCAGCCCCTTGTGAAGATTTGTCATCCTATCGTAACACTTGTTTGGACTCCACTCCCTCATATCTTTATGAGCACACAGTCGAGACGGGTCTCCCAAGCTGAAAGAAAAATGAGAAATGACTCGAACGTCTTGACTATAATCATGAAGCTTTGCCCAAAATTCTTGTATTTTAGGGCTGGCCCATAAAGCATGAGCGAACTCTCATTTCTCAAACCTACACTGCCAATGTTCTGCTGAATCTTTCACTTTGCAAACATTTATTCTTGAATATTTTGTGCTGTAGCCATTTCATCCCTCAGCAAGACGTAATATACTGATGCTGTGTAGCTGTGCTATTTTTTGAGGCTCATTCTTCAGCATCAGCCGATGGAAATCGCCTCCCACATATCAGCATTGGTTTTGTGAAAAGAGGAGGATGTGAGCAGTTTTTTTTTCTCTTCTTCTGTGCTAGAGCTGCGTCTGAGACATGTTTAGCTTACAGCTGCTGGGCCTGTTGCTTGGCTTGTCACGATTGGCTTGTTGATTGTAAAGTTTTCGCCTGCTTACATTCACATTGCATTCATGAACGCCACCTCCTTAAGCCTCTGGGAGCTAAGGTTGGTAGGTTATGTCAAAGTGTGTGGGAACTATTTTGGACAAAGCATTTCCTTCCCCTTCAGATCTCACAGTGAGTGTCTGCTGAGTAAACTATCCTAGGGCCTGTTTATGCAGAAATAATTATTTCAGTTATTTGAATAGCTGTCAGAGGTACAGTGTTACTAACAAGTGTTGTACTGTAGAAGAAGTGCGCAGTCAATGGGATTATTTAAGGTTTATTAAAAGAATGATAGAAAATAAAAGCTATCGGGTGAACACAAAGGCAAATGTGGCCCAAATCGGATTTCTTTTTGCCCACATGTGACTCTGAGGCCCCGTTTACACTAATACGTTTTAGTTTTAAAACGCATAAGTTTTGCTACGGTTATGTCATCCGTCCACACTACACCTGAGTTTTCGAGCCCTGAAAACGGAGCGTTTAGGAAACGCTGGAGAGGCCGTTTTCATTCTAAAACGCTGCTGCTCCGTTTCAGTGTAGATGGGGGAAAACAGAGACATCTGAAAACGGAGGCAGGGCTGCAGACATTGGCCTCTCTGATTGGGGCTTTTTCCTCAATATTAAGTAGCCTTCACACAGTTGCCCATAGATATGATAATTATTACAGATAGCTATTACAGATAGCTTAGCTATTAACAGCCATTCAGATAAATGGCAAACATATGATAATGCCAAACTTTACTGAAAGATTATCACTACCGGAGAGACATTCACGCTTATAGGCTCAAGCAGGCTTCACAGAAGAACTGAGACGTAAACAATGTAATAAACACTCACCTGAAAATGCCAGAAGTTACTCATGTAAGTATCAGTTCTCCTCAGACATATTCTCCTCTTCACTTCAAATAACTCTCAAAACTCTCTTTAGCAGAACAAAACTTTTGACAATCTATTTTCATTGTTTACCAGCCGCTCTGCCGTTAGCTCAAACTGCTAGCAGATGTGCAGTGTGCAGCAGGGGGCAGGTGCGTCGCGTGATGATTGATAGATCGCTGAGCCAGTGACAGCAAAGAGCGTGCAAATATACAACCTACAACCAATAGGTGTTCATATGTTGAATATATGATGCAGCCATTGGCTAAACTCTCTATCAGTCAAACTAAGTAGGAAGTAAGTACTATAATCAGATGACAGGCTGCGTCCGAAACCGCCTATACTCAGTAGGTACTGCATTTGAATTTAAACGTACTACTCGGCCGTTAGAAAAGTACGTTCTATACAGTATGAATGTGAGCAGTATGAATGGAATTCAGACGTACTACATCCGCCATTTTGTCATGGTCACATGACCTACCTGCGTCAGTTGCGTCGCTTTACTTCCATTCATGAATTCTCTCACGGGGCATCATGGGATAGCGCAGCGTCCATGGGATGCGCACTTCAGAATCTCGCCGGAATTGTAAGTCATCCGGGTACTTCTCGCATACTGATTTTCGAATTCTATGAATTCGGACATACTACTCGGCTCGCATACTGATTTTAGCGTACTGTATAGTATGGAAGTATGCGGTTTCGGACGCAGCCACAGGCTATGCAGGTCAAAACACGCGGCTTTGTTTAGATTTTAGTAACTATAACTTTGACTTTTTATTCAGTTTGTGGTCTCATTTTATTTGTAACACTGTAAACTATGACATCGATTTGCCTTTTACTACAAAGACGCCGTTTTCGCGTGTAAGTAACATGGTAAAGCATGGTAAAACAGGTCTCGGGCAGAAATGGTGACATAAACAAATGAATAACCACCCAAAATTCAACACTATTGTGTCGGTGGACTAAATGTGCTTGATGGGATGTTTTTCTGTGGACTCTTACCTTTCAAAACAAACCGTGATGTACAGCAATGAATGCGTGTTTGTGTGTTGTTATTACTATTGATAAACATTGACATGTGGAAAAACAGCGCCCCAGGACGCTCCAGGACGTCCGCGTCGGGTTGAAGGCTAATGTTTAATGTTATATACCTCTGGTAAGCACAAACCCTCAAATACTGTATTACACTTGCCTTTTGCTGATATCTTTATTACATATTAGATCAATGGTCTATTAATCTGGCTTTAAAAAAGGGTTACTTAATCAACAGATGTCATGTTATATTAAAACACCGTTAAGTGATTCTCAGAGAAATTCTGATCTCGCTGCCTGTAACATTAACCTACATTATGCTTGCTCACTATCCTCGGCCCGTTCTTAATTTTGATTCTGTAAAATGTCCAATAAACACAGTAAAAATGGACCTCATTAAGTCTCAACCTTTATTACAGCTTAAGACAGACATTTCTCAAAGAGGGAATAACAAAAATCTTACCTGAGACGGTGTGTGGGAGCTCGGGTGCCCAGCAGGCGCGCCGTTATGATCGATGACTCTCGCTTGTTTATTAATGCCTGTGACAGTGGTGACATCATTGACAGTGGAGTGTCGCTTTTTGATTCATACTCGTAAACAGGTTGTCGTGACCGTGGTGAAACTGCATTCGTGTTTGTAAAGTACACCCATCGTAAATGTATCAGTCATATACAAACAGACAAAGAAAATGTCGTGTCTGTTCTAATCGAAGATTTTGGAATTGTACCCTTGTAAAGTTACGAGTATGTTCCGTTTTCTTTTACGATTTTATAATTACAGATGCATGAATTTTATTTACGCTCAAAATAATTATGACTGATTTTATTCCATACCAGTTCGATGAATTCCTCCACATACTCCTCAATAGACCGGGCTTCCTGACGAAGACGCATGATTGTAATACCCGCTGGATCCATTGTGTGGCTGAGTCTTTTGTAACGTGAAGTGACGCTGACAACAGAGGTAAGGATCCAAACGCAGGGTTTATTAGCAGGATGGTCAGACAAGCAATGGTCAACACAGGAGCAAACAGATGTACAGAGGAAATCCAAAGTCGTAGTCAAAATAACAAGCAGATGGTCAAAAGGCAGGTAGCAGACTGGAATAAACAAACAAAACAAAGCAAGGTTAAAAACCACAGAAGGCAAGGCAAGGGAAAATGCGTCGTAATGTTTCACTATACAGATTAACAAGACGTGTGTGAGTGCTCTCTTTATAGTCCATGTAATCAGTTCAGCTGTGTCTGTTTGCAATCATGGAGATCTAAGCCAGGTGTGTGAATTGTGCATGACCAGGGGCAGACTGGCCATCGGGAGCACCGGGACATTTTCCGGTGGCCAGACGGTCAATCTGGCCTGCCGCCGTGCGGTCGATTACCTCACCTCGATATGTGATAGGCTGCTTGCAGCTTGATGGACACCTCAAACCATGAATCAGGCGATCGCGATCACCATAAGGTCCAATCATTTCAGCAACTTACTGCCTGATTAGCTATTTGCATAGAACTTGTGATATGAGTTACAACTTCGAGTCAGCTGTGCAAAAACATGGAACGTGAACGGAAAGGAGGAGCAGAGAGGGAGCGCATGAAAAGAAGAAAAGCCCTAGCCATAGAAGCAGAAAAATGCTGCAAAATCAAAACTATGTTCGTGACCAAGGGAGCACGTTGGTCAAAATACAGCACATTTACATAATCATTTGGCAGGCGGGCGTTTTCATCTTAATTGACTTAGACTAGATACAAATAAATAAAAAAACTATATAATTAGCAAGGGCAACGCAGTGGCGCAGTAGGTAGTGCTGTTGCCTCACAGCAAGAACGTCGCTGGGTCGCAGGTCCGAACCTCGGCTGGGCTGGGTCAGTTGGTGTTTCTGTGTGGAGTTCTCCCTGCGTTTGTGTGGGTTTCCTCCGGGTGCTCCGGTTTCCCCCACAGTCCAAAGACATGCAGTACAGGTGAATTGGGTAAGCTAAATTGTCCATAGTGAATGTGTGTGTGGAAGTTCCCAGATATGGGTTGCGGCTGGAAGGGCATCCGCTGCGTAAAATCGTGCTGGATAAGTTGGCGGTTCATTCCGCTGTGGCGACCCCGCAAGGGACAAAGCCGACAAGAAAATGAAGGAATGAATGAATATAATTAGCAAGTGAGCAACAATATGTCTTGTTTAGTCTAATGCAGTAGGTTACAGCATGTTTTTGTTTTTATATAGGCATAGTCTATAAATTAAATAAAAAAATAATAGGTAAAATAAAAGTAAATAAAACAGAGTGTTGCATCATGTCTTAGTGGGTCAAGGTTTTTATACAACAAACAAGCAAACCAAAAATTTTATATATGGAATATAAGTAGAATGGTGTGTGTGTGCAAAAAAAGCGTTGTAAAAGCTTTTACAATATATATATATATATATATATATATATATATATATATATATATGTGTGTGTGTGTGTGTGTGTGTATATGTGTGTGTTTCTGTGTGTGTAAATATAAAAAATATTTATATATTTAAAAAAAATAAGAAGAAGAATAACTATTATTGTTATAATAACAAGTGAAGTTTTAAAAAAAAAATGTATTAGCTTTATAGAAAATGAAAAATTAGCTAACTGTTTTAGAGCATTTTGTAGTGCCAAATTAATTTTCCTTTGCCTTAGTCCTTAATTTATCAAGGGTTGCCAGAACAGAATGAACCGCCAACTACTCTGGCATGTTTTACGGATGCTGCGGACTCTTGCATTCACACACACACTTATTTACTACAGACAGTTTAGTTAATCGAATTAGTAGTGTCAATTTTTACTTTAATTTTTTTGGAAGATGACGAAGGAAGTAGCAGCAGCACAACTGCTCCAAATGCTTCTGCTGTTCAACTAGAGGTGGTGGACAGTTCAGCATTTGAGTCAGAGCAGGAGCCTACAGGTAAATTCTAATCCAAGTGAAACTAAATTTACATTATGTGTTTTTAGGATTTATCGTGGGGACATACATTTAAAGGCACATTTACAAGATTAGCAGTCAGAGAATTACATGAAAACGGTAGCATACGTAGCGGTGACAATAGCAGAGGTGGCCTGAGATTAAAAAAATTTCCCAGCCTGAATTATTGTCCCAGTCCGCCCCTGTGCATGACTGAATATGTAGTTCTTTTGCTGGCAGATTTGTAGTTCTCTGGTGATCTGCATGTTTACCAGCGATCTGCACAGGCTGGAACGCTGGTGATTGTGACAAGTAAACACTAATAGTTCACAATATTGCTTTTTTTGTATTCAATGAATGTAGCATTTGTTATCATAAGATGCTTATTTTCAAAACCACTTTTCCCCATTATTTATACACTCTAAAAAATATCTGAAAATTGACAAGGGTTTGTTAGAAGTCTCAGAACTGAGCTAAAAATGTCACCCTATTGATGTTTTGGTGTCTCTCAATAAATGTCACTAGAGTTGTTTCTTTCGTGTGGGTGATTCCATGTAAACATTTGACCTTGCTGGGCTGTGATTATACAAATGCATGCACCACTTCCATCATGCAAAGTGAAATATGATTTCCTGCCTGCTCTAAGTCAATTCAGTACAATTATATAAAATCTTAAATATGCTGATGAAGACAGAAAACCCAGAGATAAGAGCTCTAAACTTTCATTCTGATCCCATTTCCCCTTTTTTACCTGTCTGTCTGTCCGTTTGTTGGATTGATTTTTTTTTAGCACACCATTAATTGCTGTGATTGATTTTAAAGGGCACCTATTTTAACCCTTTTTTAAAGATGTAATATTAATATTATGGTTCTTCTGAGTGTGCCAGTTTAGGTTCAGTTCAAAACACAATTCAGATTTTTTTATTATGATGTGTTAAAAGGTGCCATTTTGGGGGCGTGTACACAGTTCGCTGTTTTAGGGGTGTGTTGCTTCACATGAAAATTAGTTTCAACTTCCTGCCCAACTTAACAAGGGGGCGGAGCCAAGAGCTCCCTATGGCAACAGACAGAGAGAAGCAACATGAGTGAGAGGACAAGCATTCAGCTGTACATGTACGACTCGGGCACAGACCAAGCAGAGACTACAAAATCATTTGTGTCTTTGTATAGTTTTCCTCCAATTGTGTGGTAGTTTAAAGCTCTGAGCTTGTGCACCGAGACTTGCAGCGCCGGTGTGTGTCCCGATAGAAACTTATGTTTAGAATTCAGAAATGCATGCCGTTGCGTGTCGCCGAGCGGCGCTTCTGGTGTACGACCTGCTTGAGGCTATAACTAAAGGGCGCCATACACCGGATGCGCCGCTCAGAGCCACGACACGGCACACCAGATGCGCACATTCGCATGGTTTTTAAAATGAATAGTAAGGTAGAACAGTGAGTGAACCCCCCAGTCCTCACTTTCGTCCACGACACGCACCCCCTCTCTCCCGGTACTCACTTTCATCCGCGACACCGCAAAATGCATGCCGCTGCGCGTCGTTAGTTCGTTATTTCGAATCGAGGGACGCGCACGTGAGGCAATGCGCTCGCACTTTCCAGCTGCACCTAGTTAAGATGACAGGGAGCTTCTGTGACCACTGGAAATGCAAACCGCTGAAGTTTAAGGAAGACGCAATGAAAAGTACACATGTATGCAGACCCACCAAAACTCACAAACACTGCGAGGAGAGTGATAACGTAGTGAATGTTGAGCCCAATGAGCCTTACATCTAAAAATAGAGCAAGGGTGTTTCTTTGGTGACGTTGCTTTGACTCACACGCTGAAAATGGCGGACGTGAAAACAAACTGAGCATATGGTAATGCGCACCTGTCAATCAATATTGGTGGGCGGGGGGACCGCACTCCTGCGTAAAGTTGCGGTCGATCTCAAAACCGCTCCAATTGGTCCACCGTTTTTTTGTTGTTAAATTGATAAAAAAGGACTGAGTGTGCTAATATCACCACAATATGACAGTCTATACACTATACCTACACATATGTCTGTCTAAACAGCTTGAAAAGTAGATTTTTCACCATAGGTGCCCTTTAAGATACAATAACTCCAAGTTAAATTATGTGTTCTTCTTCTAACATTCCTTTGAAATGTTTTTGAGTAGATTCAAACAGCCCAAAGCTTATAATGTAATCAAACTACTGCTAAATAATCAAACTAGTCACGTTCATGCAAATGTACATGCTTCTCACAGATGGTCATATTGACCGTCTGTATATTGATTAACAGATATCATTACGTATTTGCACTCATCAAGTGTTCTTCGCAGCAGACGATTTTCAATCACACACTGCTGGATTCTTAGGGGATAATCAACAAATCAGTCCATGCTTGGCAGTTTTTTTTCTCGTTTCTGAAATTAGACGTACTCTATATGGGGGTCGGGGAAATGTATGAGATGCAACATCTGCATGGACTTCAATATGAACGAATTGCACCTGTTGGTTCC
The DNA here is from genome assembly GCA_903798195.1 of Danio kyathit. Lineage (NCBI taxonomy): Eukaryota > Metazoa > Chordata > Actinopteri > Cypriniformes > Danionidae > Danio > Danio kyathit. Next base: position 52,484,961 of record LR812519.1, read on the forward strand.
ACTGTGTACAACCACTTGCCGCATGCAATATTTAGCATCTGATTCACCAAAGAAATCAGGAAAATAACATACATTTTCAGATCTGTTGGTTACTTTATGCTTGATAGTAGAGGATGTGGCGGCTACAAAACAGATTTTTAACCCATTAACTGCATGCTCTACCAAATTGTTCACCATATTTTGACTGTTTTAAATAATGACTGTTTTAAATAATGCTTTACTCAGCATAGTTGGTTTACAAAAAAATCTAACAAACATAATCCTGTTGAACTACTACACTTGATTTTGGTTGTATTGTAAACCCCCCCCAAGAAAATGTGTTAAAAAGAATGAAATATTTTATGGCATACTTTACAAAATAAAGATGATTTAGTATTCATAAATGTTTTATTTAGATTTTTTTTTTTTAATAAATTGGTCTTACACTTCATATGTTTTTTTTTGATTTTCATAGTGCATGTATTAATTCCAGTACTTTTACCAAAAAACCGACTTAACCATTTGGTAGAGGCTGAAAGTTTAGAAATTATTGGATGCATTGAAAAAAAATGCATTGAGTGTGTTAACTAGCTACACAAGGAGTTAAGAAATGCAATCCCATTTTTTTTTAGTGGGGAAAGGGTCAAGGTAAATTCTGATTGCCCTATTTTTTTATTTTATTCTTTTGTATTACACGCCATACTGCCATAAAAATGTTAATTTCCAATGAAAGGCAATACTATTTTACCAATCATGCTTTTAAAGCTTGTTAAAAGGTTCCTCGTTTGGTCACACTTTATTTTAAAGTTCAATTCTTGCTATTAACAAAACATTAACTAAGACTTGAAGCTCAAACTACAAATAAGCTGATTATTAATAGTCGTCGTTGGGTTTAGGATTAGGGATGTAGAAGATCATACTTTATAAATATTAGTAAACAGCCAATATCTTAAAACCTGGGGGAAACCCACGTGAACACAGGGAGAACATCCAAACTCTACACAGAAATGCCAACTGACCCAGTCAAGGCTCGACCCAATGACATTCTTGCTATGAGGCTAATCACCATATCGCCCACATCCAAGGTCAAAAAATATTTTTTATTATTCCATAATATACATTTTAACTGTACATAATATATATATTTTTACTGTACTCTTAATGTTGGATTGTGGCAGGAAGAGCATCCGCTGTTTAAAACAATTAGCATAATAACGACGGTTCATTCCACTGTGGTGACATTTGACATGATTATGCTGCTTTCTGGGTTACAATCGATTTGTGTCGGAACAACATGAAGGAATTAAGTTAACTTTTTTTTTTTTTTACAAATTGAACTGGATTGAACATAAAACATGTAAGTTGTCCCCAAAAAAAAAAAAAACATTTTTTTATGTATGTATACAACACACTGTTTCTTTGACTACTCATACATGGGTGATTCTCACAAAAACTTAGTTTAAAAAATTTCAAACATAAATTAAAAAAAAAATGTTTAAAGTAACGTTATGTTTTTGCAGATATTAGAAACAAAGTCTGGAGCATTTGCCAACATTAATTTAAAAAAAATTATAAGTACATATGATTTAGTACCTTTTTGAGCATAATTTCCAAAATTATTAATAAAAAATCTCATTACCTCAACTGTCTGCAAAATCGACTCTGTTAAAAAAGCTAATTCACTCTGACATTTTTAAAAAAGGGATTATTAACAGTCGTGTACAGTTACTTGATATTCTGAAATAACATTTATTTTTAAATTAACAGTATTAAATAATTAAACAGTATTAAATAATTCATTAAACTAAAATTAAATTATTTTGATTAATTTTTCTCATTACCTTACGCAATTGACAACCTTTTTTTCATATATTTTGATAAAACCTGATGTAATTTCAAAATGATGTGGCTATCCTGAAAGGACATAATTTGTAGATTATGCTCATGTATTAAAAAGCAAACAATTAAAAAAAATGTTAAAAATAACATTTAATGAACATTGGTTGCTGTAATGATAAATAGGTTGCAGAATTTAGGTTAATTATTTCACCATTGATTAAAGGTATACTATGTATGAGATTATGTGTAAAAAATAACATTTAAAATAGAAAAAAACAAGTAATTATTGCACAATGTATTGTATTTTAATGTATTTGTATTGTATTTTAAATCTGTTGTATTTTTAGTGCTTCAAAAACAAAGATTTCATTTCAATGAAAATTTTTCATTTGCTGAAATGAATCATCATCCTTGTTAGATGGTGTGGTCCCTAGTACAGCTTTAACCCTCTGGTGTCCCTTATTTGGGAAATCGCAATATATGTGAATATGAAGCACAGGATGCCATTTTTTGACCTTTCACAGCGTAATACTGATTGTACACAAAAGTAGCACATTTGTTATTTAATATGTTTCTTATCTTCTTTGAAACTAAAATAAGCTCCTCTTCGTTTGTTCTTTTTATCATTTGCTGTTAGTGCTGGTAAATCAAGTGCACTGAGATTGTCTCAGTATTTTAATCACCGTCTGCAGCACTTTATCAAACATTAATGCTCTTCATTGATTTCATTAGACACTTCATTATGGATGAGCTGTAGATAAGCTCTCTTGTCATTAGATGGAATCAATTAGCTTTGTTTTTCAGCAAATAAAACCTTTCCGAGCTCCAAAATTGAAATAATTCCTGTGAAATAACGGAATGACCAGTGCTTAATCTGTACTTTGAAAGTTCAGTTTAATTAGAATTGACTTTAGAGAAGTTTATACTTTCACTCGAATCTCACATGGGTTGCCAGTGCTATCGAGTGATATTTTCTTATCTTCTTGACTAGTGTATGTTTTTTATCAGGGGTATTTTAGCATTTCCCTAAAAGCTTTACTTCTGTACTTATCAAATAAACTGTCAGCATCTGTTACACATTTGCTTTTATTTAGTTTCAACTGTTCAGGAAAAATATGGCTTTAACTTTGACCTCATAAAACATGACAGGCGTTTGTTTTGTCTTAAATGGAACTGAGTCATTCCATTGGGCATTTCTGAAATGTACATTTCTGACCGGTAGAATCGTAGTGTCGCATTTCCTTGGCATGGAAAAATGGAAGTACATACTTTATATAAAGAACTTTAAATCGAAACTTTTAATGGGTAAGAAAATGTATGTTAAAAGTCTAAGTGCACGCACAGATTGTAATCAGTGCTTATAAATTAGCATTAAAGTTTATGTTATTACTGTAGATTTCACATCCTTGTGTTACAGATGGCATTGCTTTAAATGCACCTGGGGTCATCTGTAGGATTTTTATCAATAATTGCAACCATGTGTTTTACGTCAAACCTAAACTGCGAATTGCGCGTGACCCTCAACTGGCATTAAATAAAATGGGTATGGACATTGCAAAATAACTGCATTTTCCCAATCACGCTGTAAAAGCTTTTACAGGAAAACTGGACGTTATAAAATATGAATGGTATGGTTTCAGCATGTGTTTTGGAAAGCAAATCAGAAGCATTTGGGTCAGACTTGCCATTTTGTAAATTTTAGGCTTAATACTGTATGAACAATAGGACAGCACAGGAGTAGCTCTGCTGAAACTTTTCAGCATGATAACTTATTTTTAGAGACTGATTTTGTTCAGTGGTGATTACAGCAAATCATACAGTAGGTCATGATAGGTGTGGATATATTTGAGAAGATGTGGTGCTTTTTGGCAGGAAAGGCAAATCTGGCCATATTTATGCTAATCATTCATTCATTCATTTTCTTTTTGGCTTAGTCCCTTTATTAATCTGGGGTCACCACAGTGGAATGAACCGCCAACTTATACAGAATATGTTTTACGCAGCGGATGCCCTTCCAGCTGCAACCCATCACTGGGAATCCATACACACTCATTCACACACATACACTACGGACAATTTATCTTACCCAACCGGAAACCGGAGCACCTGGAGGAAACCCACGCCAACATGGGGAGAACATGCAAACTTCACACAAAAACACCAACTGACCCAGCCAAGGCTCGAACCAGCGACCTTCTTGCTGTGAGGCGATCGTGGTACACATTGCGCCACCGTGCAGCCTTTTATGCTAATCAATTTGTAAAATTTGAAGCTGGTTTATTTTATACCAAGAATACTTACTACTTTGCTGGTATTATAGTTACCATGCCTGTATAGTTATCAGTTCGAATGACCCACTGCCCATGGCCAAAAGGTCCAGAATTTGTCCTTATATATATATATATATATATATATGTTAATATAAATTTTAAGTATGGTCAGTAATTTGAATCCCATGGAGCCTCAAAGCCACTATAATGTGACGCGAGTCATGTGACATAACCCACCAAGTGGTAATGTTTAAATCTTTATCCCCTTTCACACAGTGATACCAGTAAATATCTGGAAAATTACCGGAATGACTTTACCGGTAATTAAAAAAAAGCGCTGTTCACACAGGCAAGAACCTTTCGGAATTTTTACGGAAAAGACCATTCACACATACATTCAAAATACCGGTAAATTCTGACATCATTAACCAGAAATTATCTAAAACGGCTGCTCTTGTATTCGTAAACAGGGGTCGGGCTTTTGTTGATGGTACATAATATGTGTACCGGCTCCTTTACTATTTCTTTCCACAGTTGGCATTAAGAAGGATCATACTGTAGAAACGTTATCTGACTAACAGCAGCTAAATGTGGAAAAATATTCAAATATTTATTTTATAAACAGAGCGGATGTGAATGTATCTGAATCTTCTGATTGGCAGGAGTAGATGTCTCGCATCAGAGCGTTCTAATCGTCAACACACTCTTTCCGGCAATTTTCCTTCTGCGTTCACACAAAGCTGCATTGCGTGAAATTACTGGTAATGTTACAACTTCTCTTTTCGGAAAATTGCGGAACGAATTTACCAGTATTTTCAAAAAGGGCCTGTTCACACATGATCCCTTTCCGGAAAATTGCCGGTAATTTTCCGGAAAGGTCTGTATGTGTGCTTTTGATGAGACATCCTCATCCATACTAATTAACTGGGTCAAAACGAGAAAGAGAGACGAAAGAGAAAGCAGACAGCAGCGTCATTGTCACAAAATATTGAACATATGTTCAAAAAGACTGCCAAACAGGGTAAGGCTAACATTACTTACTTCCTAACAGATGAGAATCTGCCACTGTTATGAGGTTTTAGACTGAATAAGCCGGGACGTCCTGTATATCTGGCATTATTGATTTGTCCCGTGACCTCCCATTCCCTATTTTTGCCATAAATTTTTTTGAAAATAACCATCCAATGAAAGCTTTACTACCAAGCAGCTGTCCCGTCTTTGAGGCTGTTTACACTGGTCACTTCATTCGTTTTATTCTGATCGGATATAAATCCGATTGCTCGAAATCTTCAGAAGGTGGTCTTGGATGCATTCCAGACAAAACTGGACGGGTCTATTTATTTGTTTTTAGACAAAATTAATTTAAATAAAATAAATTATGACCTGAAGAAAATCTGAACTGTGCCTGTTTAGAGAAACACCTGTAGGTGCGTTTTTACAAGCAAACACACGTAAAGTGCAAAATAAATAAATTAATAATACATTTTTTACTATTAACATAAATCGTGTTAACGAACAAAAAGCCTACACTGTAAAAAAAAAAAAAAAAATGGTTGCTTTAAAATTTTAAGCTGAATGAAATTAACCTTATGAGTCCATTAAACTAATATTATGGTAAACTGACTCAAAACAGCTTGTGTAACTTAAAATTAAGTTAGAACATGATTAACTTAATTTAAGAAGTTACAATGTCCTAAAAACATACAGAATTCTCTCAGGATTAATTGATCTTATAATTTTTTTTACAGTGCAAGTAAGAATTTCGCATGCCATATTATAGGAAAATGTTTGAATAATAATGTCTGTGTTTGAATATAAATCACCTATTAAATATTTAAGCAAGTGGTGCTGTGATGAACAGCCACTAATACAATCTGAATATATTGAAAATATACTGAATACAAGCACTCCTAAAAGTTCAAATAATTGTTATCAATATTGTGCATATTGATTATCACAACATCATAAAATTTTGCCATATTTCTACCTCTAGGGGAAGTCCCCATTAAAATGAAAAAATAACATGTAGTGTGTGTTTGGACTGACCAAATTTGCACATGATCTTAATAAGCAACTTGACAAAACAGTCATTATTTTTGTTACTGCAAAAGGCATGCAAATATTTCATAAACTGTAACCAAAATGCTGTATTTAAACTTCTTAATCAAATACAGAACGTGGGAAAAAAAATACAAAAAAGGTCCACTTTTAGAGAAAAAGAACCCCCCCCCACACACACACACACACACACACACCCCTTTTAGTAGGCTGGCTATGGGCCTGGTTACTTATTTGGTGTTTCATTGTGAATGTGTTATATGAATTTCTTACATGTTGTATTTCATCATATTTTTTGTATTTATGTACAGTATACTTTAAACATTTGTGCAGTTTGAAAGATTCATGTGTCATCTAACATTGTTTTGTGTGGTTTTTAATGATCAGTTGAGCAATCGTTTAAGAACTAGTACCATTGGTACACTATAAAACAGCAAAGCACATAAGCTGCACTTCCCAAAAGCACCGTAAGCCTAAGTAGATCTTAAAAATTATCGTACATCTGATCTTAATGCGGCCTGTTTCCCAAAAGCATCATCACTTAGTACATAATAATTGTCGTAAATAAACGAGTGCTCTGGAGTTAAAGCCCTTTGTGCATCATAAGAAAACTAATTTATGAGGACATTCTACTCTAGTCTTTTAAAGAAATCTTATACATAACCATATATCAACATGTATATAAAATTGTTTTGGAACTTTATGTTCGTTAACCGGGCGACACACTGTCGCAGTAGGTAGTGCTGTCGCCTCAGAGCAAGAAGGTCGCTGGTTCGAGCCTCGGCTGGGTCAGTTGGCATTTCTGTGTGGAGTTTGCATGTTCTTCCCGAGTTCGCGTGGGTTTCCTCCGGGTGCTCTGGTTTCCCCCACAAGTTCAAAGACATGCGGTACAGGTGAATTGGGTAGGCTAAATTGTCCGTAGTGTATGAGTGTGTATTTCCCAGTGATTGGTTGCAGCTGGAAGGGCATCCGTTGCGTAAAACATATGCTGGATAAGTTGGCGGTTCATTCCACTGTGGCGACCCCTGATTAATAAACGGACTAAGCCGAAAAGAAAATGAATGTTCTTTAACCTTCAGTATTTTACAGCCGTTTTGTGTCTAAGGTGCTTTATGTAGACTTGTCTTGTTTGCTAATCCACAAGAGATGATGATTATTGGGTTAAACTTTCATGATGCTATACCCTATAAGGTTATATTCCTGCACTTTGAAAATGGACAGTGAACAGGTTCTCGCATGATCACATTATGTTGCAATGAGCATTCGTAAGTTTGCTCTCACAGAACACTTTTAAGAACCAAGATACATTGTTGTTCACTGTAAAATACGCTGGGTTCCACACAATCGATTTGTGTTGGGACAAATAAAGGAATTTAGTTAACCTATTAGTTTTTGGAAATTTAAGTGGATGGAACATACTGTAACAATTCAGTTGTCCCAAAAATCATGAATTGTTTTGTTTCAGCTCATTTTAAGTTAGTAGTTTTAACAAATAGCATGTTATGAGTGTGATGTTGCGTTTATACAGTTCGACGCATTAATGGCGTATATAAAGAAGAAAATGAAAGAGTCTAAAAATCCTTTTATATGAAGAACTACTTTCTTCCACCACTCATTCACATCTGCAGCTGGTCAGAATAGCAGAAACCATTGCTGCTTCACCAATGACACTTTAGAGCTAGTATTTGAATGATTCTCTAGCGTAATGTCTAAAGTGATGACAAAACAGGTGATTTTGCTCACATTTTAGGCTGAACTGCATGAAATGCCATCAGTCTACAGAGGTTTTCATGTATTTCTCTGTTGCAATCTGGAGATCACAATTATTAACCCCGAAAAAGCCAAGGCAAAGCAAACACTACTAGATTACTATGGTATAAATACAGCACTACAACATACAAAAGAGAGAGATCAGCTTAGAGTGTCACCTATCAGCTTTATATTAATTTGATCAGCTGTAATGTAAACAATTTCGCTGAGTTTTCCCTCTCCTAAGGACATACTATGCGGTCTCTGTCGTCATCTTGTGGCGGAATATCAACCTTCTTTGCTCTGCTCAATCACAGGCAAATGTCCGCCGATGCACTGAATTTCTGAAATTATGAATATTTAAAATAAGCACTATCCTTATAATTAAACTGCATAGTTGCAATCTAAACAACCACATTCTCACCTAAAAAAGCCTCAATAGTACATTATGTTGTCCAACAGCAGCAATATTTGTCAAACTGTAGTGAGTTTATTGATCTGCTGTCACTTTATGTGGGCGGAGTAACACAAGGGTGAAGAGGCTGTGCGAGTGCTGTTATTGCAGAATATTGCATGGCTATTATGTCTGACTAACTGAAGCAGCAATCTTTCAATAACAATGTGCACTTCATATAAGGTAATCCATCACTCCTCACATGCTTTATGCCTTTGTCTGAGACAAAAATGGCTTGAAAATGAGCACCAGACATTAATTCCCATCAGAAAAATAGCCTTATAGAGCAAAAAAAAAAAAAAGAATGTGTGCTTTATAACTGTATGGTATGTTGGCGAGTTAAGAACATTTAATGAAGTGGACATGCTCTTATCTTTTCATTGGCTGGACAGCACATGGAGGCCCGCTCAGCTCTGCGAACAATATATCTCACAGACAAGCTTCTCATTACATTTGCAGCCGACGGTTCATGCAAACCAATTTCAATATTTGAGTGTAAGGACCTTCAGATAAGATAGCCTTGTGGTTTGCAAGTTATTCAGATTATATGGCATAATATATTAAAGCTCAGCTGAATCATGGCCACACGAGGCAGCGGCTAAAGCAGTAATTCTGTTGTACTGCTGTTATGCTGCATAACTTTGGCAAGTTCATTAAGCAATCGGATAACACTTTAGTTAAAGGAAAAGTTCACCCACAGATGAAAATTTGCTTATCACTTATTCAACTTTTACTTTTTGGGGTTAGTAAACCCATTGCCTTAAAAACACCAATTTGACTTTACTTAAAAAAAACAAGAGAACAGAACAGGTACAAGGCAGGAACAAGGTAAGTATCTACGATGAACTGGTACAGGACAGCAACCATGACGAAGCTTTAAACAAGAACAAATCAAGAACAAATGAACTGAATAAACTGAGGACTAGACAATAGACAGGAGAAAACATGGCACAAAAAAACAAACAAAAAGCCAAACGAATAGATCGAATTGAAACACGTTAAATGTGTGTTTAATCTCTTCGCTCTAAGGATCGACTCTATTTGCAAGTTCCACGATCACGCTTGAAATGTCGAGGCGATAGAGCTTTTTCAGTAGCAGCTCCAAGACTTTGGAACGATCTTCCACTCTGCTTAAGAACATCTCCACATTTTGAGTCTTTTCAGAGGTCACAGAAAACACACTTATTTTCTTTAGATTTAATCACGTGTTGTGAGTTGATGTACTTTGGTTCCTTGTATGTTTGCATGTATTATGTGTTTTTATGTACAGCACTTTGGTACCCATTGTAGTTGGTTGAAAGTGCTCTAGAAATAAATTTAGTTGAGTTGAGAGTTCACATGAAACAAAATACTAAAACACGTGACTGCATGTAAACATGAACTTTACATGCTTTAAGCTGCCTTTCCACTGCACACGACATTTGGTCATGACTGTCGGAATACGCCTCCTTGTGGCAATCGCACAGAATTTTTTGTGTTGTCGTGCACCATTTATTCTCTGTGCGTTCACCATGGTTGAATGAATGAATGAACACTAGAAACTCATAGACCTCTAAAAAAATTGTAGGGAATGTGAAGACAACATTAAAAATATAATTTGTATCACTCATTTATGAATAGAAATTGTTTTTTTTTTTTTAAATATTTATTAATTGAGTTTTTTGCATTTACAATTTAAAGCATTACATTACCCCTACCCCACCACAACCACATCCATTGAAAGAAAAAAAAAGAAAAAAAAAACACAAAACAAAACATAAAAATAAAATAAATATCATTCCAGAGTTTCTGAGTTGACAGTGAGAAAACAGTGTACTATATTTGTTCAGTCCATATGTTCTCATTTAACATGAGAGGCTTGGCAACATCTAAAAGAAGGAATATACAAAAGAGGTGATTCTTAATACTTAAAATAAATAAATGAGTAAACAAAAAAAAATAACAAATATATATATATATATATATATATATATATATATATACACAGGGCTTTACATTAACACCCGCCAACCCGCCAAATGCGGGTAGATTTCAGCTCTGGCGGGTTAGACAGACACTTCCACTAGCCACGTTGGCTGGTTGGAAATCATTTTTAAATTGTAGTTTTCTTAAAAGCAGGGTTTGAAAATAAGCGTGGCCCAATATTCGTGCAAATGTGATCTTGAATCGAGAAGCAGCACGACTGACAAAATAACTGTGTTCGTGCGAGCAGAAAGCAGGTAAATACCGAACGAGAGGATGATCCCGTTTACTTGCGCGAAGCAACCGTCACCGTGCCTAGAGGAAGCGCAACTGGTGCGATCGGTTCCCTTTGAAATAGACTGGACAAAGAGCGATGATCGTGCACCCACAGTCCTGCTGCTTTCAAGAGCTCAAGATTAAATCAAAAATACACATATTCTTTTGTAAGCAGCAGCGGTCACTGCTTTCATTTACAGGCCTATATTAACCGTGCGCGTGATTATCCTTTCATTATCAAACACGGTATGTTTCAACTGCTTTCTTTTGCTTACAGTTATTTTTGTTAATATGGTTTAATTATATTTCTTTATAATAATATTGCCTTAATGGGAGATTACTCCCCGTTAATGTTAACTGGTGATCTGGGACTTTTAGCCAGGAAAGATTACTGTGCATATAGATACATGATAATAATTCTTTTTTAAATGTAATGTTTTTTTAAAGAAAAGTTTTGTTGAATTAAAAAGTGCACCTATACAGCGATATTTTCCTTGTTTTGACACAATAAAAATTGTGGCTAAGAAATACTTATTTGGTGTGTTCAGAGATAAATTAGATAAATACTTAATTTTATAAATAAATTCTTAATTTTTATATATATATAATAAAAAAAACAAAACGATCATATACTATTGAATCACAAAACCTTCCAGATATATCAAAGTTAACAGTGAGGCAATACATTGTCATGTTTTTAGTCAATATGTTATCATTTGACATGAAGAGTTTGGTAACATCCAAAAAGTACAAAATAGAAATAACACAGAAGAAAAAATAAAATAAAAATAAATAAATAAATAAATTTATTCTAAAGGCCAGGGAGTTCTTCAAAGTATTTAATAAAGGGGCACCATTTGTCTAGGAACTTGCGTTTCGAGCCTCGAATCGTGTATTTAATCTTTTCCAATTGAATGTAAGACATCCTTTCATTTATCCAGCCAGCATGTGTTGGGGGGTCTACTCTTTTCCACTTGAATAATATTAAACATCTTGCTAGTAGTGTAGTGAAAGCAATAACCGAATGTATATCTTTACTGAGGTCTATATTCTCAGGCACGACACCAAAAATGCCCATCAATGGATCTGGGTCAATTGGAATGCTCTATATCTGTTTGTATGTTTCAAAGATCCCCTTCCAAAACTCTTCTAGCTTGGGACAAAACCTGAACATATGAGCAGTGGTAGCAGGTGATTGTGAGCATCTACCACATGCAGGGCTAACATTCGGGTAAAGTTTAGCTAATTTAGAGTTAGTAAAATGTAGCCTGTGGAGAACTTTAAATTGAACCAAACCATGTGTAGCGCAGAGTGAGGAAGAATGTACCCGAGTTAAGGCATCTGCCCATTCTAGATCTGAAAATTCTCTGTTCAAATCATTTGATGTTTTTTTTAATATAGACTTTTTCTTATAAAAAAGAAAAAGAAAAAAACCTATTTCTCATCTCGCACGCACGGACCTGCTTGGACAACGCTGAAATGCATCACATCCGGTCGGTCAGTCGCATACGGTCTAGTTGCAGGAGTTCAAATATTTCAACGTATCCGCAGCTCAAATCGGATCCAAATTGTCCGCATATACGGAGATGATCAGAACTTCATGCAGCTCCCGGACTACTCTCCACTGAATATGAATGACTTCCGGTCCGTCGCTTGTCGTTTGTCATATGCAGTGGAAAGGCAGCTTAACACAATGCCAACACAAGACACAAGACTGAATGCAAGACACAAGTACATAATGGTGAAAGTACACTTTCCTTATGCAGTACGCTATATAGATCCCAGCACAAACTGAAATTGAAACCAGCTTTCCTGAAGGATCAAAATATCATGCTGTGAACCAAAAACATTAACAACTCCAGCCGAGCACATCATCCATGACAAGACAGACCTAGTGTCTGGCAACCAAAACAAGAATAAACAAGATCAAAGTGGCAGAGCCCTGGCAATTTGCTTTTTACAATTTATATATAAGAGTCCAGAATATACAAGTATGACTTAATTATGCAGATAGAAATTGCAACAACTCTTTGGAGTGTAGATATGATTAGTTCCACTGCCATTTTTGCTTACGCAATCACCAAACACCATTCTGGATGAACATTTTACTACTGTTTCTCTCAATATTATAATCCTGACTCCTCGTTCGCTATTAGGCGTTGTGAAATTGTTGCCTGCTTGAAGAAGGCATCGAGGAGCACGAGAAATACTGCAGTTTGTTATTTGTTGCTGAGACATCAACTCTATAATAGATCTCTCCAATACACAGCAAATACATTTTATATTTAGTGCAGTGAATCCAGAGCTACAGAAGACCTTGAACAACAGCCATTTTACTCCCGACGAAATAGAAACCGAAAGCTCTTACACTTCCAATCACGCTTCAATAAATGATTCAGGCCATCACTAAGATATAGCTCTGGAATGAGCAATTTATTTTGGAGTAATGGGACGACTTCTTCACCAATCCATGTTTTGAAATGTGTATTATTTGCTGTGGGATGCTGGAATGTACTTTCATTATTTCCATAAGAACAAGCATCACTTTCTCGTCCACACATAAATGAAAATTATGTTGATCACCTGGGAGTCATTCCCATGACTAGTTTGGATAATCTACAACATATTTAGCATTGCACATGCAATCAGTGTTACGGTAAATGAGTAACAGTAATGAAAATAATGCATCCATCAGCATAATGCAACATCTACGCGTCTTGCCTTTAACCAAAATAATATGCAATAGTACTGTAAACGCAGATCATTTTCCTCTAATAGAATTGTTCACACCATAATTTCAAAAGATTTATTCTTGGGGAGTCATTCAACATGCAGCTGTACAAAATGGTGCATTCAGTACAGCATAGGAAAAAGGACAATAGGAAAATCGGTAACACTTTATAATAACTACACACTATGAACCATTTATCAATCATTAGCATATAGTGAATTCATTATCTGTTAAGCATTAACTCTACATTAATAGACGTTAATAAGCAGTTTATAACTGCAGCTACAAATGATCTATTCCTGACTTACAACCACATTTATAATGTGCTTAATAATTGTACTTTCATACTGTGTTAATGCTTTATTTTTCATTACTAAATTAAGCATTACACTATTTACAAACCAGTTATTTAAGCATAGTTGGTGTTTTTTAAAGATCATTCAGAATGAGTTAGAAAATGATTAATAAACTATTCAAATTAACGTTTATAAATCTTATTATTCAGGCATATATTAATAGTTAATTTGTATGTTAATAAATGCTTTATTAACTCAACTTCATCCAGTTTTGTGACCTAATCTAAAGTGAGGACTATTCATGCTTTATAAATCCTTTATAAATGACAATTAAATTCTAAAAAGGAAAAAACATAAACGACATTATTCGTTCCTATTTATTTGAAGATACACAAACGAAACTGTATTTAAAAAAATATATATTTTTTGCAACCTTATCTAAAATAAAATTACTGTACAGTTTAAACATTGCATCTTATTATATTGTTATATTGTTGTTGTTTTATCCAATTTTATGTCGTAGTTTGACACTCCTGTTATTCAGCAATGTTTAAACTTTACAATAACTTAACTTTTTAGAAACGATTGCAATGATTATTGTTCATTTGATACCGAGCCTTTAATTGTCATTTTTAAGGGATTTATAAAGCATAAATAGTCCTCACTTTAGATTAGGTCACAAAACTGCATGAAATTGAGTTAATAAATCATTTATTAGGATACAAATTAACTATTCATATATGCCTGAATAATAAGATATATAAACGTTGATTTCAATAGTTTATTAATCATTTACTAACTCATTCTGAATTATCTTAAAAACCATCGACTACTCTTAAATACAACTGGTTTGTTAATAATGCAGTAGTTAATTTAGTAATGAAAAATAAATCATTAACAACGTATGAAAGTACAATTATTAAGCACATTATAAATGTGGTTGTAAGTCAGGAATAGATCATTTGTAGTTGCAGATATCCGAAAGAGCTTTATTGCCAGGTATGTTCACACATACGAGGAATTGATTTTCGTTACAGAGCTTCTACAGTGCAACAGAATTACAGACAGGACTATAAAACAGATAATAAATATATTTTAAAAAGTAGTGAATGCAAATATACAAATTGACAAGTGTATGTACAGGTATGTTACTATGTACAACGTTATATGTGCAGCTGTTATGTGCAAATTGGCATGTAAAGTGTGTTGTTAAATAATATGTGTATAAAAGTGTATAGCAAGTAGTGATGTTGGTTCCACAGTTATTATCATCAAGTGTTCATGAGGTGGATTGCCTGAGAGAAGAAACTGTTTCTGTGTCGGGCTGTTCTGGTGCGCAGTGCTCTGTAGCGTCGACCAGAAGGTAAAAGTTCAAAGAGGCATGTGCTGGGTGTGAGGGGTCCAGAGTGATTTTGGCAGCCCTTCTGCTCACTCTGGATAAGTACAGTTCTTGGAGAGTAGGGAGGGTTGTACCAATGATTCGCTCAGCAGTCCGAACTATTCGACGTAGTCTTTGGAGGTCGGATTTGGTAGCTGAGCTAAACCAGACAGTTATTGATGTGCAGATGACTGATTCAATGATGGAGGTGTAGAACTGTTTCATTCTAAACTGCTTACTAACGCTTATTAATGTAGAGTTAATGATTAACAGATAAGGAATTCACTAGATGCTTATGCTTAGTAAATGATTCATAGTGTGTAGTTATTATAAAGTGTTACCCAAAAATCTAGTCAACAAAGGTTTGGTGGCGCTATAGGAATTTGTGTTTGTGTTTCTACCTTGCCTGGTTCTGGTTTTCAGATACAGTTAATTTATATAATTGTATGATTAAGACACTATAATTACACACTATAAATCATCTATTAAGCATTAGCAAATGGTGAATTCATTGTTTCTTAAGCATTTACTCTACATTAATAGACGTTAATAAGCAGTTTATAACTGCAGATACAAATGCTTTATTCTTGACTAAGCATTAATTGTTACTGATTAATTATTCATGACTAAATTAAGTATTGCATTATTTGCAATATAACAATGCACTCTGCTCATCCTGTTTTTCTTTTGTTTGTTTTTTTTAAAGGGCCATGAAACCCACCTCTTTCGGTTCAAGTCTACCTATTATCAAAGTCCCTTTAAGGCAAGTAATTTCACTCGGCGGCCGTCTTTGAAACGCCTCTCGGGCAGTATGCTCAGGCAATCTGTTTGAATGGGGAAACATCAAATTCTCCAAAATTACTTGCCAAGCTTACGATTACATTTCATATTACGAATAACCAATAAAATTAAACAACAACTGTCTCTTTACTTTCATTTCTAAATGTTCGTATCAAACAAAATCTGCAGAAACTCACATCTTGTCCGAGACCCTCCGCCGGAGAATTGTCATTCTATAGCAATCGCTGATTGGCTACTTTACTAGAAGGCAGGCTTTATTCGCCATATAGCGATCACTGATTGGCTCCTGTACTAGAAGGCGGGGCTTCATTCACCATATTGACAGTTACTCTTTTCCCCATTCAAAAGTATACGAGTGACATGTCTTGTATATTCTATAGTCTTTGCTATTATCTAAGTCCAAGTCTATTCTATAGCAAAGAGCATTGAATCACCAAGAGGCGACACTCTAGTGCGATTTGGGAAACAGCCACTAGATGCCGCTAGTGTCATGCGGTGGCCATTTTTGAATGAAAATTCCAATAGAACAACAGCATACGTATTATAAGTCTGTAAAATAAACTATTAAAAGTGCTGATAATTATGATAGTAAGTGTTGTATTGTCGACTTTCAGGTTGTATCTCAGCTTTAATGCGCTTTTTATATAAATAAATTAAAAACAAAGCAGCTGCTTGCCATCACGACAGCAATAAGATTCAATGGACAGCCGATCGCTTTCACTCCAGAATGGCGGAATCGCGGGGCTGTTGCTGGGCGCTGCTGTTGCAATAGAACATTCTATTGAGTGTCGCCTCTTGGTGATTCTAAGCTCTTTGTCTATAGACCTTTTTCTTAGAACGCAAAATTACCCATTATGCTTTGTGTGTATGCCAAGGAGAATTCTAAGAACTTCCGGTCGGCAACTGATGCGTGTAAACGGTCACATTTGAACAGCTTTGAAATGATAGTTTTAATCTATTTTACCTGCTTTAATCATCTTTGAACTAATACTGTTGTCGATCAGCGCCACCTCCTGGACTGATCATTTAAAATAATGTGATCTAATAGGATGGAAAACAACTGCTGTGAGGCATTTTCCCCTCATTGTCAGATGGCATCTTGTGCCGTTTAATTGAAGCCTCGTCATCGCTAAAGTCAACAGTTTCTCTTTCTTTCAAATTTATATCCAACCCAAACAAATATAGTTTACCAAAATGTTTATTGACACACACACACACACGTAGCCTACTGTACTGTCCCACTACTGTACTGTCCCACTAACACACTGATTTAATAACTGTGACAAAGTGAAAATAAAGTGACGTTATGAAATGACAGACAAACATAAACCGTGGTAAATACAACACACTAAATGAAACATAAACGGCTCGCGATTAGAGTATGAGTAACAGACTTTTATTGGTCATTTTTGTAAATTGCATGACTTACACGCCTGTTAAGTTTCATGGCAGTAATCTGGTTTGCTCTATGATGCAGTGAAGTATTGTGTGCGTGTGTGTGTGTGTGTGTCGAAGAGGCGCTGAGCTAACAGCGGTCTGACAGGCCGGTGAAACACACACACACTGTATTTCTAACGGCAGACACGTGAACTAGAAGAACGTTTTTCTCTCGCGCTTGAACCACATCTGACAGATTATAACATCTTGAACACACACCTTTCAAACACTCCGTAATCCACTCAAAACACTTTTGAAACCCATTTTCGGAGCTCAAATTACCTATTGTAAACGCAGTAAACGGAAGTTCTAAACATTCTACCGGAAGACGCTAGTCGCTATGGCGCCCTCCATGCAGCAGCCAAGAAAAAGGTCTATAGTCTTTGATAGAATACACAAGACATGTCACTTGTATACTTTTGAATGGGGAAAAGTGTAACTGTCAATATGGCGAATTAAGCCCCGCCTTCTACTACAGAAGCCAATCAGCGATCACTGTATGACAAATGAAACCCCACCTTCTAGTACAGGAACTAATCAGCAATCGCTGTATGGCGAATAAAGCCCGCCTTCTAGTACAGGAGCCAATCAGCGATTGCTAAAGAATGACAATTCTCCAGGGAAGATTTAGAAATGAAAGTAAAGAGACAGTTGTTGTTTAATTGTATTGGTTATTCGTAATATGAAATGTAATTGTAAGCTTGGCAAGTAGTTTTGGAGAATTTGATGTTTCCCCATTCAAACAGATTGCCCGAGCATACTGCCTGAGAGGCGTTTCAAAGATGGTCGCCGAGTGAAATGACTTGCCTTAAAGGGACTTTGGTCTACTTTAGAATATTTTCAAAAAATGCTTAATAATGGGCGTGGAGTGCTGCATGCAGAAGGTGGAATGGGCATTGCCGGCAGAGCAGGGAAGAAAGAGGGGAGCGAACAACTGTTGTCAGTTGGCTCACAAAATGAGATACAAACCATGAGGAGACACATGATTTTTTAGCTTACAAAGTTAAAATGCAAAAAAATAAACAGTAAGTAATTTAATGCCCTGCTACATATATTATTCATAATTTAATATAATATAACCACAATTTGTTATATCATTATGAAGATAATCATGCTTATATAAACACTTTAAATGAGGAGGACTTCTCTGAATCCTCGGGCCTGAATGCAGACACAGTGGATAGCAGTGCAGCAGGTCTCTTGCTCTGTCTATTCCCACCATTACCTGCCGGTAATCTGGAGGATTTTAAAAATAGGCGAACACAGCAGCACAGATAGAGGCGATGTGTGTGAATGGTAACAAACTCAACTGATACCATACTTGAACCAACAGTTTTGCCATATCAGCCCTGACAGAATCGCAGGGAAAAACACGCAACATACCTCGTGGATCATGGAAACAAACACATAGGACCTGTGCATGGTCTCACAGCTTGGCAGGTCTGCCTTGCCTTAGAAAGCACGTGCTCTCATGAGTAATTAAGAAGCAGGGTCTTCTCATATGATACGAAAAGTCTGCTATGAATAATAATGAGAAACCAACACATCATCACTCCGCTAGCAGATTCGCGCTATGTCACCAATTTTGATGCTGCCCCAAAAATTATTTTAAACCCGGAAGATGAAATTACAACAAAAGCTCAAAATTACCCAGTTTTCCCCACAATTAAAGCTGACAAGTGCTGATGTTGTCTTAACTGTTGCACAACACACACAAATCTGTTAAAATCTATTAAAAAAAGTACTCCAGGGTGTCTAGAACCTTTAATTATAGTGGCATTGGCATTGATGATAAATGTACAGGATTAGTCATGTCACAGTGGAGCTGAAGTTAGTTGTGTTTTATTTATTTTTTTATTTATTTCTATTTTATATCATTCTGAACTGAGGCCACACTTTTCGTTCTCCAATTATGCACTTTCTCTGTGTAATGAGGTGTGAGGAGACTGTAAACATTCAGTGGTTCAAAAAAAAAAAATACTGCTCAAACAAGAAGCTTTTTAATAATATGTAATCGACATCAGATATTTCTGTCTGTTATTGAATTATGGCTTGTATTCAATGAGTAACAGCCTGGAGAAATATCTCTTTTTACATAATCCGCAGCTTATTTCCATACTAATATTACTTTGTGTAGATTTACCTAATAAACACATATGCACACATTAACTTCACTTCATTAAAGTTACTAAAGCCTTTAAGAGTGAATAGTACTGAGTCATACAAGATGTTTTCATGTAACATGTGCTCCTTGAGATGAATGAGAATGCTAATGAATAGTTTTCTAGACATTCTAGACCTCTTTGATTCAATTAATGTAATTGAAGAGGCCTGACAAGTGCAGACCCAACTAAAATCGGCTTTAATTAAATGTGTTAAATAATATACTTGATGCAAAACATGAGGCTAAGTCCAATTTTGTGTGCAGCTCTTATTTTTGGCTTCACTTGCCATGAGAGCTTTTACCTCGAAGTGCCTCATTATAACAGATGCTGTGTTTATATGAAAGATCTTCAAAACCGGATCTAACAAGTCACTTTAATTAGACTTGGTTGTAAGTCTCAGAAATTCTGAACATCTTTTGCCACACTTTTTAATTATGATTCTACATTAACTCCCTTTGATTGGGGATGATTGATGATTGGAGATATCAGTCACTTTAAATGACGCTTTTTTTTTCTGTAACTGGACTATTTCATTGTTATGCTGTGTGTCCGTTCGCACTGCTGAACATGTGAAAATGATGTGTGCTCCAGCGCATCATGTGGGCGATTTATCTATTGTGCTCTACGGAGAAGCAATTGCAGTGATTTACTACAGACACTGATTAAGCCTAATTGAGCATTATGACACGCTATCAGGGGAGTGTTAATGAGAGGTTGTCGTCATGGCAAAATGCAAAATCAACCACTGAGCTCTTCTAACTGGCGCAGTGACTAAAACATGCAGGGTCGACTTGACCATGGTGAATTTAAATGCTAGTGTTTTCCATTTAAGTATTATTATTATGATCATGATTATTATTATAATTATATATTATATATATATATATATATATATATATATATATATATATATATATATATATATATATATATATATATATATATATATATTTTAGGCGTGTAACGGTTCACAAAAATCACGATTCTGTTCGATATGACACAGTGGTGTCATGGTTCGTTGTTTTCGATACAGCAAAAAAGAAAAAAGCCAGAGGATTTTTCTGATTGAAATCTTTTTAATGTATTAAAACTAACATCATAAAAGCATGAGCTCTCCTCTTTTTTTTTCTTTTCTTTTTTTACTTTGAACAGTGATATAAAGCTATACTTCTGGGGTTTCTGCTTAGCAGCAAATAAAACAAGTCCTTCTATATACTCAAAACCAAAAAGCTGCTTATAAAAATAAATGTAATATTTTAGTAGTTAAACAAATAAAAGAAAAGAACAATTTAGTTTTTATATGAAACTCAGTTTCAATCAATTTTTAAGTAATTTTTTATTTTCAGAAAGTGTCCACTTTTTCTTCAGACAGCACAGATCTGCTAGATTTGACTGTCACCTGCCATTTCAGAGGATCTGAAAGCAGGAATTACTATCTGACTGAAATAGGCTTATGAAGGAATAATGTAACGGTGCTCTAGTACATTTAACATTTTCTTAAAACCTGAAATTTCTACTACTAAATGTACTAAATGTACCGATCGCCTCAGTGATTTGTTTTGCCCTGTTCGAATCTGTAGAAATTGCCTGTCTGAATGCTGCTGGGATAGTTGCATGTAGTGCACGTGTCTAGTTTTTGTCTAATTCCAGTTAGTGATTTCGTGATGTCAGTGTAAATGAGTTGACATGTTCAAATATTACCGATAAAATAGCTTCATAGCAATTAGTGGTCTAATAGCTAATAGCGGTCATAGCAGATGTCATTGTTTTTTTTATTCACCACTCTCTTGCCATCACTCTTGCCATCACCCTCATACCAGGGAAACCAAAGTGCTCCCAAACGCCAGACCCGCTGTTGGTTATAGGAGGATTACATTAATGTTACTAGCCATTTTGCGAGCTAGTGCAGCGTGTGCCTGACTGGAGTAGTGATTGGAGGTGAGCGAGGAAGGCAGCATGTCACGTCCAGGGTCACTTCATTTGGGATGCCTTGTTGAGCATTGTTGCACTGAAAACATTGTATTCTGTACACTTATTCTCTTTTATCTTTTTAGATATTTGTCTGAATCGTTCGGTTTGTAATGCGTGCCGAACCGAAAGCCTCGTACCGAACAGTTTAATTTGAATATGCGTATCGTTACACCCTTAATATATATATATATATATATATATATATATATATATATATATATATATATATATATATATATATATATATATATATATATATATATATATATATATATTCACCGGTCACTTTATTAGGTACACCTTACTAGTACTGGGTTGGACCCCCCTTTGCCTTCACAACTGCTTTAATCCTTCGTGGCATAGATTCAACAAGGTCCTGGAAATATTCCTCAGAGATTTTGGTCCATATTGACATGATAGCATCACACAGTTGCTGCAGATTTGTCAGCTGCACATCCATGATGCAAATCTCCCGTTCCACCACATCCCAAATGTGCTCTATTGGATGGAGATATGGTGACTGTGATGGCCATTTGAGTACGGTGAATTCATTGTCATGTTCAAGCAACCAGTCTGAGATGATTAGCGCTTTATGACATGGTGCGTTATCCTGCTGGAAGTAGCTATCAGAAGATGGCTATACTGGGTATACTGTGGCCATAAAGGGATGGACATAGTTAGCAACAATACTCAGGTAAAAATTCTGACCCTACCATCCGAATTTCGCAACAGAAATCGAGACTTATCAGACCAGGCAATCTTTTTTTCCAATCTTCTATTGTCCAGTTTTGGTGAGCCTGTGCAAATTGTAGCCTCAGTTTCCTGTTCCACGTTTCCTCCGGGTTCTGTGGTTTCCTCCCACAGTCCAAAGACATGCAACATACAGTAGGTGGACTGACCAAACCAAATCGGCAGCATAGATGAGCTCTTAATCAGCAGTATATCTCTCCATAGCAATCCCTAATTTGCGGGAGGGAGCCCAGGGCTCGAGGATCTCATGAGCTCAAGGCTCTCTCTAATCAATCATCAGCTAAGTGTGAATCTTGAAGCTATATTAAAAGCAACAAAATAAATTTTATCAAATACATTTTTTTCAAACTGCATTCTTTTACATACTATTTACTTTAAAACTCTGCCAAAGCTGTCAATTTGACTCCTTAATTAATGATATATTTAGCGATTTCTGTATAGTGTTTTTAACCTTGTTAACACAGTATTAGCATTGCTTCACCATACAGTATTTGTAAAATGCTATATTTTATGATTTATTTCTAAAAAAAAAAAAAAAACAATACCGGTTAAAAGTTTGTGGTCAGTTTTTTTTTTTAATGACTAATTTTATTTAACAATTTAAATAAAATTATTATGTTCATCAAGGCAGCATTTATTAAATGTAATTAAATGTAAAAATAAAAATGAGTTGTTAAATTGTTACTTATTTATTAAATATGTATTTATTACTTACTGTATGTAGTTTCAAATGAAATTATTACTCCAGTCCTCATTCATTCATTCATTTTCTTGTCGGCTTTGTCCCTTGCGGGGTCGCCACAGCGGAATGAACCGCCAACTTATCCAGCACGATTTTACGCAGCGGATGCCCTTCCAGCCGCAACCCATCTCTGGGAACTACTCCAGTCCTTATTGCTTTTATTACTATTACATTATTATTAATAATAATAATAATAAATCATTTAAAAAAATAATTAATAATATTAGAGTGATTTCAGGAGGATCACGTGACTCTGAAGACTGGAGTAATTAAGCTAAAAATGCATCTTTAAAATCACTGGAATAAATGATTAAATTAAATGATAAACTACTTTTGAACAGTTATTCTCTAGTGCAATAACATTTCACAATGTGTACTGTATTTTTGATGATATAAATGCAACCATTTAAAAATCCTACTGACCCCAAACTTTTGACCGGTGGTGTATACAGTATTTCAAAATTATGAGGATGCTGTGCTATACCTCAACTTTTTAGACAAATAATTTGAACATGCATTTGTCACAAACTGTTCCTGTTTTTTCAGATATTATGCTATATTTAAAGCAACAAAGGTAATTTCACAATAACATTTATTTATTTTTCCTAACTGTATTCTTTTACATATTGTTTCGTTTAAAAATCTGCCAAAGCTGTCAATTTGACATCCTAATTTATGACATATTAAGCGATGTCTGTATAGTTTACTTTAAAAACGAATGGCAGAAATAATGTTATACATTTAAAAGTTTTGATTAGCCCGTTTTTTTTAAACCCTGTTGACAGTATTAGCATTGCTTCACCATACAGTATTTGTAAAATGCTACATTTTAGGATTTATTTCTAAATTATTATTTAAAATAAATATTTATTTAACAATTATTTATTGTTACAGCTTAGATTTTTCTTTGATTTATATATATATATATATATATATATATATATATATATATATATATATATATATATATATATATATATATCACTTAATTATTTTAAGTAATAATTATGTTATAAACATTATTGGTAACATTACCGTTAGTGGTGTTGGCATTATGGTGTGGCATTCTTTGCTTGTGTGCATGTGGGTTTCCTCCGGGTGCTCCCATTTCCCCCACAGTCTGAAGACATGTGCTATAGGTGAATTTAATAAACTAAGTTGGCTGTAGTGTATGAGTGTGTGTGTGTGAATGTGTTTCCAAGTACTAGCTTGTGGCTGGAAGGGCATCCGCTGAGTAAAACATATTCCGGAATAGTTGGCAGTTCATTCCACTGTTGTGACCTCTGAAGCCAAAGGAAAATGAATGAATAAATGAATGAATAAATAAACATTATTATTAAAACCAACATTAGAAGTTTCTAATTAATCTATAATTCAGGTTTTCTTGTTATCACTTGAAAAAACACTTGAAAAAATATCTCTGCCTAATCAAAGTCAGCATGACTCTCTAATTCATGATATCAGAAGTTTATGTTGCTTTTAAACATTGCTATATACATATTTGAATTTTTGACAATCACGATTTAACCTTACCGACCTTTAATAAAGCTGTTCCTTTACCATATGTTCAGTACATGCTACATTACGCAATCTTTGACATGATTTATTTGCCCACGTCCATTTTGCTTCATTTCTAAAGTAGGCTTTTCACTGTTTTCTGACATAACTTTATACGAGAACTTTTCAAAAAAAGTTTCACATTAACCTTTAATTAGCTTTTTTCCTCTAAATGCTATTCCAAAAATAATCCTGCTAGGTTCCTGCTCAAATATTTTGCAGCGTGTAATAAGAACTTTGATTAATGATGCATGCGTTTCGAACAGTACGGCCTCCTTCACTGGACCATCATAGCAGAAATCTAATATTGAACACATGGTAACAAACTTACGGTTTCGGTCAGTAAACATTGACTGAGCCTCCAGCACCTCCTTATTAGTAAGGAACTGTCAAAATGCACATCAATTATTGATTCATATGTTACTTTTTTTTGGTCCGACTGCAACTTGTTTAGTAATTTATCACGTTTCGTGGTGATTTATTGCGTTCTGGCTTGTATGGTTTGTAAGTGGTAAACAGAAGATGTTATTTTGGCAACCGCATGTCAGACTGCTATCACTATTTTGGAGTCCTGTCAATGAGCCATAGAAGACCAGCATATGCGTCTTCTGAATTTATGAACATAACAGCAGTAGTTAGTAGCAACACTGTTGATTCAGATGTATTAATTTATTCATGCACTCTGAGTCACGTCTCAATAAAACAAAGCTACCTATTCAAATATGATGGGTGTTTCATCTTTAATCGAGCTGTAGATTGATGGTTGTTCTTTGTCTGTGTACGAATTTTGGAAGCATTTGTTCTTTTAGACCTCAAAGCAGTCTTGTGTGCTGTGTGTTGATACTGGATTGAAATGAACTGCAGGTAAAGGGAGGGCTGCACGAAAGTCACGTACACCTGCTCAGAGCAATAGCCGTGAACCTCTGCAGACCTGCTCATACAGGGTCAATGACGTGGGGCTTTTGTTGCGTGATCTAAAAATCTATATTAAATGCTATTCAGAAAAATGAGCTCAAATGCTGAATTGAAATGTAGCTGAATTGGTTTGAAATGTGGGGATGAACTCAAAGATGTTTACAGGTTAAGATTGTAGGACAATGAAAAGCTGTTATTAAAAAGTTATTAATAGCGCTTTATATGGCACACTTTGAAAAACTCCCTTAGTCCCTTTATTAATCAGGGGTTGCCACAGTGGACTGAACCGCCAACTTATCCAGCATATGTTTTACACAGCGAATGCCCTTCCAGTTGCAACTCATCACTGGGAAACACCCATACTCTCCCATTCACACACATACACTTTGGACAATTCAGCTTACCCAATTCACCAATAACGCATGCCTTTGGACTTGGGGGCGGGGCAACCGGAGCACCCGGAGGAAACCCACACGAACACGGGGAGAACATGCAAACTCCACACAGAAATGCCAACTGACCCAGCTGGGACTCGAACCAGCGACCTTCTTGCTGTGAGGCGATTGTGCTGCCCACTGCGCCACCGTGACGCCCTTAATAATAATCAGAAATAATTTTAAGAAGAGTGTTACTGGGTGTTATTATAAGACTTTTTGGAACTTTTATGGCTTAAAAAACTAAAATAATAATGATATTGTAAGCAATGTAAGTTAAGTTACAAATATTGGCTCCACATTCGATATAGGCATAAAAAAAATAATAAATCATAATTTGACAGTTTCTTTATTTATTTTTTTAAAGAAATATGTATTGCTTGATTATGCTTTTGATAACTATTTTTTTAATCCATAATTTTTGACAATATAGTAAATAGCTAATAAACACATTAAAAAAAATAGTTACTTGAAATTTGAAATATCCATTTAAAATTAAAAGAAATTCTCAGTTTTGTAAATGAAGACTCAATTATTTGTTTATAGCAGGGATATTATAATAATTAAAAACTACAACTGTTTTGGTTAAAGTATAAAAATTAATCATTAAGTAGATAATAGCATAAAGAAAAACATTAAACAAAAGCTTTCATTATAGATAAATCTTCAAACTCTTTGAATGTATATTTTTAGCAACACAGGCTCATTGTGAAAACGTACCCCTGTATACATTTCTGGAGAGCACGAATTATGTAGCCAGAGGTACACATGGCTGCCTTTCTTCTTTAAAATGACACCACAAATGGATTATTTTTCTTTTTGCACTACCGGCTGACCACTTACCTCCATGTAGATGGCTTTTCCGCTGTTACCAGTTTGCCCAGTAGCTCACCATGTACATCAGCAGACTTGAGATGGAAAGATGAGTTTACCACGACGACGGGCTTTGAGTCGAAGAGCGGTTGCAGAAAGCAGGTAAAATAAAAGCCAAAAAATAAAATAGACAAGTAAATAACAGGGTGAGAACGTGGTAAGACATGAAAACGTGGTAAACATCAGGCGAGGGCTTTTCTTTTTTTGGATTGCTTTTTAAAAACACTGTCAGTTGGATTTAGGGAAGGGGTAATCGGGTCAATCAGTGATTTTGAAAACAATATCGGTTGGGTTTAGGGAAGGGATGGATGGGGTTATCGGTTGGTCGGTCAATCAGTCAGTCAACAGCGGCCTCTTGTGGATTTACGCGAGAACAGCAGGTGTGAATGGTACTCACGAAAGAAATTTGAGATCTCAAAAAGCATACACATCGGCCTCTGGTGGATTCACAAAAAAAACAACAACTCCAAAAAACGTACCTCCTGGGATGTATTTCGCGCTCTCCAGAAATGTATATAGGGGTACTTATCAATAATGAGCCTCGGTTGATTTTTTTATATCTCACTTGTTTTACAGTTTTATCTCAATTATATCAAAATAACTGATTTTTTTATTCATTGATAAAACAATGTGTTGTTATATCCATCAATTTTTATGAAAACCACTTGCACTGGCAAAGGGCAGCTTCTGTTTTTATGAGAGTGAAGCAGTGCGAATGCTCTAATATGGCTGAGCTTTGTTTGAAATGTTTTCCTTAGTGTTTGTCACTTGACCATGGTAAGATGTGATGCTCTTGGATCTTTCTGAAGTGGCTACTAGAGTAAGAAAAAACATTTTAGACATGTAATTAACATTACGCACATCCTAACCTTCTCCCTTTAAGAGTTTTCCACACTAACTCTCCAACAAACTCATCCCAAAAAGGTCTCTAAATGTTCAATACGCATTGCTAGTGAATGAAACCCATTGACTTTTGTTCAGGTGTGACCGTCATCTGGCGATGTGATTGGTTTATCCAATCTCCACACTCAATCATCATTGAGTAATCTCATCATTTCTATACTGGCATTCCAAGGATTATCTTGCGCTTCTCCATTGCCCTTAGCAGATGCATCCACAAATACCATCAATTCAGTCATAAGTCTGCTCTTTTCATCTCTTTGGTCGCCAAGACTAGTGATGGGTGGACTGTGTAGTGGAATAATTGCATGCTGGTGCCGTTCCAAAGCACACATACTTTTTCAGCTTATAAGGATTGGAGTGCGTTTTCCCTCCTTGTTCGTGACCCTGCAGTGGATGATTGGAAGGCAGTGAACTCCTCTAGAATAACAGCAGCAATCAGGAAGCCCCTGTTAACATTTGCCCCGGCGCTTTGCTCTGAGCACAAACCCGCATGATGGATGATGGCCTATACCTGCTTTTGAAATGACATGTGAGGGGAGATCCGAAATCTCTGAAAAAATGAAACAATAAAAAAAACTAAAAACAAGTTTTGATTGTTTCAAGCTGCGTTTTAAGCGGCTGCCAAAAATTGAGGCAAAACGCCACATACAACATCCATTATTGAGGTAAAATAAATTAAGAGACATTTTTGGAAAGTGCAAGTGCTCTGAAGATGGACTTTCCAATAGCTGATATTCTCAGCCTTTTGTTATAGACTATTTTACATTTAAAGAGATTATTCACACAAAAATGAAAATGTATATTTACTCAGACTTAAAGGGTCACGAAACACTAAAACAAATTTTTTGAGATGTTGACAATCATATATGTGTCCCACACTGCTAAAAACACTGTTAGGACACATACATTTCACAAAAAAAAGTGGAAATTGGTTATTGTGTTATTTCGAGCAAATTCATTCTTCCGGTTAGAAAAAAAATAGAAGCTACATCGTGGCGATTAGATCCTTGTTTAAATTCCTGTGTGTAGACTGGATGTCTGTACCAGCGAGTACAACGTGACGTCTTTGAGTTTTCATCTTTAATTCATGAGAAAGACTTGGTTCTAACCAATCAGCACACTCTATTGTATATGAGGTGCAACTTCATTAATATGCATGATAGCTTCGAAGACTGTTTTTACCTGTTACAGTGTTCAGACGGCAGAGAGACACCACGTTGTGTTGCCAACCGTGATTAAAACAAGTGGAAGAAGAAGAATTGTTTGGAGACATGGGTCGTCAGTGTTGCGTTTATAAATGTGCCACAACGAAGGTTTTGATTTCAATTCCCCGCTATGAGAGCGCAGCTGGACTCATGTGTGAATTACAGTGGTCTGCTAACCCGCGCCAAAAATACCTTTGTAAGGAACATTTCTGGAAATGGTAAAATCCGGATTTGCCACTTGTCTTCTTTAAAAAAAGACGCGGATCCAGTTTGTGTTGATTGCCCTGTCTCTACAGATTTAGTAAGTGTGTGATCAGTGTTTTTTGTTTGTTTATTCAGAGGCAAAGTTAGTTAGTGTCGTCAGCAGTACTCTTTCAGTTTTTAAAGACATACCTTAGTCAAAATGGTTTAGTTACTAAGTTTACAGTACGTTAATATCACTACAATATTATGGACTGAAAGATCCGTTGTAAATGCTGCTCTCCGAGTGTAAACATGTAAACACCTCAATCAAACTATTACCATTGTGTAGGATATTCGCCGCATTTTGTGACAGGATAGTCTATACACACACAGCTTTTTGATACTATTCTCTGCACCCACCGAGTGCATCTAAGTTACTGAGAAATGCAGGGTTTTTTTTCTATATGGCGTGCGGTATCAAGCATTCCATTAAAACAACACTCTTCCAGCAGTTCCTCGCATCCAATATTTCGTTTGTCATGGGGGCATGCATGAAATGCTCTTTCTCCCCTGCGTCTGTGTGTTGTTTTGACTCTGTGAAAATCACCGCGTGCTCGAACTAAAACTCCCCTTTTTATGCAAACCCCTCTCTCTTTCGCACTCGACACTCCCACATAAACAAAGCTGGACTCACCCACTTTCCTGACTTTTTTCAAACTAGAGGTGTGAAAACACCCTGCTGAGAGAAGGTGTGTGTGGCGGGGTTTCATGATCCTTTAAGGGGATAGTTCACCAAAAAAAATTCCAAACTGTTATGCGCTTTTTTCTTCTGTTGAACAACAACAAAAAACATAAATATGTTGAGGAAAGCTGAAAACCTGTAACCAGTGTTGTGGGTAAAAGTAACATGCGTTATGTAATAATATTACTTTTCCAAAGTAACAAGTAAAATAACGCATTACTTTTAAAAATAAGTAATATTATTTAAGTTACTCTTAAAAAATGTAACACAAGTTACTTTTTATCTTGCTTAATTGGCTTTTACAAAATATATTGCGGGAAAAAATCTGTTTTGTTTGTCACAATTTCGGCACTATTTCCTTGACGTAGGGTGTCATGGTGATTCGTAAACGACAAATGGACGTTGAATAAAAATTACCTTAAGCCCCAGCCAGATCACACGAATTTGTCATGATTTCGGCACGATTTCCTTGACGTAGGGTGTTGTGGGGATTCGTAAACGACAAATGGACGTCAAATAAAAATTACTTTAAGCCCCAGTCAGATAACACAAATTTGTCATGATTTCGGCACGATTTCCTTGACGTAGGGTGTTGTGGGGATTTGTAAACGACAAATGGGCGTTGAATAAAAAAGACCTTAAGCCCAGATCAGACAAATTTGTCATGATTTCGGCACTATTTCCTTGACATAGGGTGTCGTGGAGATTCGTAAACGGCAAATGGACGTCAAATAAAAATTACTTTAAGCCCCAGTCAGATAACACAAATTTGTCATGATTTTGGCATAATTTCCTTGATGTAGGGTGTTGTGGGGATTTGTAAACGACAAATGGGGGCAGTGACACAAGATTCAATCGTTTCTTCTCGTGTAATGTGGCATAGTTCACGACAACTGATACCATGCCTGCGATGCCTCACGACACCATCAC
This sequence comes from Danio kyathit, assembly GCA_903798195.1. Classification (NCBI taxonomy): domain Eukaryota; kingdom Metazoa; phylum Chordata; class Actinopteri; order Cypriniformes; family Danionidae; genus Danio; species Danio kyathit. The sequence goes on from LR812519.1 coordinate 52,515,561, forward strand.
AGAAAGTCTAGCATGTTTAATTTTTTTCTCTCGTTCTTCACGAGTTCCGTCACGTAGGTGACACTGTACAATAGGAGCACATAATTTCTAGGTGATATCAGTGGGTGCTGCCGTTAATGCTCCGGTCAGGTAGTCAAAGAATAGGCTGCATATTTACTTATGGGTGGGTCACGGGGGAGATAAGATATATCATTGGTTATGCAAACTTTAACTACCTTTTTTAAAATATTAAGGTGTTTTAAGAAATTTTATCTGACAGACTGGCACAAATATGCAGACGTCTCCATTCTCACAACAAGTTTCTGAGTTCTCTCATCCTTCCAAACGAATTTGTTCTTGTTAGGGGGGAAGGGGATATCCCTTATTTTCACAGTCTCAATGTTGACAGGTATGCCATGTACTGTAAATCAGCTCCTGCAGAGCTCAGTGTTCATGATGGGATTTTGACTGATTAATAAGCGCCTTGTACTGGCAGAGAATCAAATAGCCATTTTGTCAACTGTTACATAAAACAAGAGTGTTTTATGTAGCATAATTTTGTATTTTGTTTTTACTTCATATTTTGAAATTATACAATCTAATTTAAATAAACAATTGTTCAAGCTAGTTAATATTTATTTACTCAAACATATCAGCTCAAACCGCTTTAAATCGATTACTATATTATCTAAATTGATGGATGTAAGAAAGTTGTTATTATACATTTAGTTAAGAGTAGGCACTGAGGTCAACCCTGTTTCACCAAGGTCCACCCACTTTAAAAATTCTGGTCTCACCCCTGCCTGTAATCATTGACTTTCATAGTAGGAAAAGCAATCACTATGGAACTCTATGGTTACAGGTTTCCCAGCTTTCTTCAAAATATATTTTGTGTTCAACCAAAGAAAGAAACTCAAACCTGTTTGGAACAAGTGAAAGTGAGTACATTATGACAGAATTTTCAGTTGTGGATGAACTATCCCTTTCAGTAATTTCAAAACCTTTATGAGTTTCAAAAGAATATAATTTAGTGAAACTGTAACTATTGACTTCCATAGTAGGAAAATAAAACTAATACTATGGAAGTCAATGGTTACTGGTTTCCAACATTTTACAAAATATTTGGTTTTGGTTTCGACAGAAGAAAGAACAGTTGAGGGTGAGGGAATCATGACAGTATTCTCAGTTTTGGGTGAACTATCCCTTTAAGTTCCTGCCCCTGTAATGCACTTTGAATCCCGCCAGTCAGCCAGAGAACAACAAAAGAAAGGCCTCCCTCAAGGCGAGTCTGTTTAAACTCTGTAAAGCAGACAAAAGTGCTCATATCAAGCTTTATAACATGCCATCATTATGGTGGTATGTAACATTCCTGGTGATTAATGATTGAACGATTACAAGCACTAATGATTAGTGCTTTAATTATTGCTGTGAAATTGTTCCCCCTGATGAGGATTTGATGAAGCCGTTATGTTCATACAGACAATACCCAATTTCGGTGTTAGTAAACTGAACACAATTTTGCCCCTCATGTGCATGGGTTTGTATGAGCAGCTTTAAGAAATGTTGATCTAAATTTCTTGTTTATAAAACACATGTATGATATATCACAATCTGCTAAAACATTTGTAACTTTACACGTTTTGTTGTCCATTTTTATCAATTTATTTGAATAATTCACCCAAAAAATGGAAATTCTGTCATAATTAACTATCTCTTAACTTGTTCGAAACCTATTTGAGTTTCGTTCTTCTGTTAAACACAAAAGAAGATATTTGAAAATGCTGGCTGCTGGGACCCATTGACTTTTATTGTATTTTTTTAACTATGGAAATCAATGGGTGCCAGCACCCAGCATTCTTCAAAATATCTTCTTTCAAGTTCAACATAGGAAACTCATAAAGTTTTTAAATCGCATGAGGGAGGGTAAATAATGACAGAATTAAAAAAAAAATTGTGTGAACTATCCCTTTAAAGTCAATAAAAGTACTAATATCTTTCAATTCATTCCAAAAAGAAAATTACTGACTTCAGATATTTTGTACTCTAGAGTATAATGTTACAAAAGCTTTTTTTATTTCCGATAAATGCTGTTCAACAGAACTTTCTATTCATCAAAGACTATGAAGAAAAAAGCATTCCAAAGACATTCCCCACACACCACTACACCACCAGCAGATTGAGCCTTTGATACCAGGCTGGATTTATTCATGCTTTTCTTTTTGTTCAATCCAAATTCTGAGCAGAAATCTGAACTTATCAGACCAAGTAAGCTTGTTCCAAACTCTTGGTGAGCTTGTGTGAGCTGTAGCCTCATTTTATTTTTGATAAGCTTACAGGAGATACATTGATGTGGTCTTCTGTTGTTGTAGCTCATCTGCTTCAAGGCTTAATGTGTTGTGTTTGTTATTGTGCTGTTTGTTTGAGTTATTGTTGACCTCTCAACAAAACATTTTCACTCACAGAACTGTCCCTCACAGATTATTTTCTCTATTATTGTCACTATTCTTCATATATAATATATAATATGCATATATGTATAAATGTCTTTATTTTACAATTATGTTATTTATATAGAAAGCAGTCAAAGAGCACTCCCTTCGGTTAAATGAAATGAATAGTTCACCCAAAAATAATGCTATTTTCTCACCCGTCACTTTGATATTTTTTTCTTCTGTTGAACATAACAGAAAATATTTTGAAAAATGCCGGAAACCGGTAGCCATTGACTTCTGTAGTTTTAGTTTTTTTTTCTACTAGTGATGTCAATGGTTTACAGTTTACTGGTTTTGTTTACTCTCACTTATAATTTCTATGATTTAATCTCATAGCCATTATAGTTTTGTCTTGTTTGTTATGCCACCGTTTGCATGTGTTTGTGAATTATATCAGGGAATAAATATGTGGCTTATTAGATCAACTGATCCATACTTACAATTTCAATACTTGTATGCTATACAGTAGTTTAACTTTAATAAGCTCTCATATCCTGAAGAGGTCCCTTTTGTCCATATTGCAGACCTTTTGTCTGCTTCTGTCTGAAATCACTCTGTAATTCTTTACAGAATTTAATCACTATTTCACTGAGCAGTATACAAATTGATGGGGTAGTGCCATGGCTGATACTGGAAGCTTGTTGGACATACACAAGCGAGGCAGAGGTTGTTGAAGGATCAATTTAGCCTTGCATCTGAAAGTCTGTTTTTTGGTGCTCATCAATGTTCAGATGTCAGCATTCACATTGATATTACTATCAATACTATTTCAATTAAAACTAATTGGTTTCAATTAAACCAAATCTGTCAAGTGTGAACATACACTTACAGTTAAGGAATAATTCATACAAAAATGAAAATTTCCAGTTTATTATGCATTATGTATTATATATTATATATTATATATTAATACTTATTCACATTACACTACCTGACAAAAGTCTTGTCGCCTATCCAAGTTTTAGGAACAACAAATAATAACTTAACTTCTAGTTAATCATTTGATATCAGAAGTGGCTTATATGAAAAACAAAGGCCTTTAGATTACGCTTATTTTACCAAAATAAAATATGATCATGTCTTGATTTTTAACTATTTAATTAGGACAGTAAGGTCTGACTTTGCTTAGACAAAAGTCTTGTCACTTAACAGAAATAATGTACAGTATAGAATATAAAGTCATGGTGCAGTGGAAAAAGAATCAATATTGTGTATGACTCCCATGAGCTTGGAGGACTGCATCCATACATCTCTGCAATGACTCAAATAACTTATTAATAAAGTCTTCTGGAATGGCAAAGAAAGCATTCTTGCAGGACTCCCAGAGTTCATCAAGATTCTTTGGATTCATCTTCAATGCCTCCTCCTTCATTTTACCCTAGACATGCTCAATAATGTTCATATCTGGTGACTGGGCTGGCCAATCTTGGTGCACCTTGACCTTCTTTGCTTTCAGAAACTTTGATGTGGAGGCTGAAAAATGAGAAGGAGCTGTTGATGTTGCCATCCACTCTGCAGATCTCTCGTATACCCATACACTGTAAAAAAAAAAAAAAAATGCAGGATTCCACACAATTAATTCACGTTGTCCCAACAAAAATTGAATAAGTTAACTTAACACTTTTAACAAATTTATGTGGATTGAACATAAAAAAATTAAGCTGTCCAAATGAAATCTCAAGACTTGTGTTGTTTCAGTTCATTTTGAATAAGTATTTTGAACGAAAAAAAAAAAAAAAAATTTGAGTTTACTAAATGTAACCCCAAACCATGATTTTTTTCCTTCACCAAACTTAACTGATTTCTATGAGAATTTTGGGTCCATGCGGGTTTCAATAGGTCTTCTGCAGTATTTGTGATGATTATGATGCAGTTCAACAGATGATTCATCTGAAAAATCTACCTTCTGCCACTTTTCCAAATGATCAACTAGAAGTTATTATTTGTTGCTCTTACAACTGGGAAGACTTTTGTCAAGTAGTGTATGTGAAAAGACCCCATAGTGCATACTTCATTATATGTGCACAGAGCTGTTTGCTCAGGCTGTGAAAAACAGGTAATAAGTTGTAAATAATGTTCAGCTTGATTGCACCGAGCAATTGTTTCAGTTCATAAGACCCTAATGCATCGACAGAACCGCTGGTAGTAATTACGGTTTGTTTTGAATATGTTTTGTAATCTCAAAGTGATAGCAGTCATTGGATTTCATTATACAGTATAGATATCAGAGGACAAGGGTTCCAGCTAAAAATGTTCTAGAATAAAGAAAGTCATCTACATCTTGTATAGCCCGAGGGTGAGAAAATCAATTAATTTTTGGCCGAACTATCTGTTTAAATGCTGCTGGTTTGAATTCAAGAAGTTATTTATGTATTTATTTATACTTTAGCAGGATATTACCACAGGTTACATTAGGGTATGTTTTGTATAAAAATGTGTCAGCTGATAATACAGTCAATAAGTTTGTGTCTATGTCCTCAATGTCTTGTTTTATCATATTGTAGTTGCATCACTGTTGATTGCAAGCCTTATTCCTCTATATCACATTTCATCTCATTTTAAATTGGCCCAGCATGAAACCGATAATTGAGTCCTGCACTAGAAGGTCTTCATCAGTGCTGCATTTCATTAAGCATATGGTCATTTCCTAAAAAACAAAAGAAAAAAGAATAATAACCTTGAAGTTATTATGTGCTTCTGAAGGTTCATGGAAATGCTGTTGGCTTGCAGATTAATCATAGTGTTTTCGGCTGCTGACTAAAAATATCAAAGGGAAAAGTTTCAGAGTGAAAAGAACAACAAATGAAGTCAGTGCCAAATGAATCTCAGTTCTGTGTTTAGGATAATGTTGTTACAGGATTTACAGCATACATTGATTTTGAATTGGCCTGTATACAGTATCTTTATACACTGCAGTAATGAAGTGCTGAAGTTTAACAGCTGACTGAGGCTTGTGTGGGTTATTTAGAGCACTCGCTGGTGTTTCTTTTCTAAGTGATTTACAATACATTAATTACAGCGCCAGATCTCCTGCAGCTTCCTGCGGTTAATTGTCTTGTTGAAGAACGCCATGGTTCTTGGTTTCTGCAACCTCCAATTTTAAGCTGTAATTTTGTCAGTAGGTTACATAACCCATGATAAGGATTGTTAGGTAATGTTGGCTATCAGGAGCTTCACAGTTTTCTCTTTCTTTTGTATACTTTCTGTTAAGTTTGATCCTTTCTTTTGTTCTGACAAACTTTGCTGTCCTCTTGCACCGTTTCATTTACTCTGGCATTTTTTAAATTCTGTTGTTTTCCTTTCTTCTGTTTTGCTCTTCTCCTTTCCTCTTTTGTTCTTTCCTTTCCTCTTTCATGAGTTTCATTCAGCTCATTTTTATTTATCCTTTTTCAACTTGCATAATTCGTTATCCTGGACTGTAAATCCATGTAAAAATGTAAGTTGAGAAGACTTAAAAGATTTGAGGAAAGGGATTCCCTTAGTTCATTTGAGTAATGGGAAATCGACAACTCAATTAATTGAGTTGACCAAATGTGGTCTCTTCATTGAATTAACTTAAATGTTTAAGTACAGATAACTTAAAATAGCTAATAGTCTAAACTTCCTAATTTTTCAGCTTATTCCCAGAGCCGTTTACATCGAAGTTGATATTTAGCCACACCATATTGGTGTTTCATAACATCTCATTTTTACGAGGTGGGTCGTTAACCCAACGCTTAACCCAAACCTGGAGGATCAGGACATACACACATACACTACGGACAATTTAGCCCACCTAATTCACCTACGTATAGCGCATGTTTTTGGACTTGTGGGCAGTCCGGAGTACCTGAAGGAAACCCACCCATATTAATTAAAACTTTTTGCTGCCTAATGAGTAAGATAAACACACCTGTTTAAGTTTTGATGCCAAAACTTGGTATTTTATGTAATGTCAAGTTATATCTTAATATCTTTGTGAAGTTTATTTATAGACTTTCGAGAGGATCACATACTTATGATGGAACACAGCTGGTCATGCATTAGCCAATTCATGATTTACCAATCAGACGATTGCTAAGTCACTATAAATACCCTAAGTTCCATATCACAGCCATCTTCGTTTTGAAGCATCCCCCCTTCCACCCCTACCCCTCCTTCTTTCCTAGATGGGTGGGACGGTGGCCCAGTGATTAGCACTGTTGCCTCACAGCAAGAACGTCACTGGTTCTAGTCCTTACCATGCCAGCCAATGTTTCTGTGCGTAATTTACACGTTCTCCCCGTGCTCACGTGGGTTTCCCCCGGGTCCCCCGGTTTCCTCCCACTGTCCAAAAACATGCAACTTTAGTTAATTGGCTAATCTAAATCTGCACCATAGACGTACTCCTAGTAAGAAGTTATCTCTTAAGAGCAATCACTATCTGTTCATTAGCTATATGGCAGGGGAGTTTCAAGATCTACCTGAGCTCAAACTCCCCTCTCGCCCTGCAACGGGAGGAAGCCCTGGGCTCGAGGATCTTATGAGGTCAGGGCTCTCTCCCGGGACAGCATGCCAAACACGCTTTATAATCTATCATCAGCTAAGTGTGAACTCTTGAAAGTAAAGACAGCAGCCGGTTTACAGTGTGTATCCTCCTGTATCCTTTGCTTCTTTTATTTTATTTTCCTCTTGACACCATTTCCATTCTTTTCTTTTCTTTTGTTTTCTCTTGCACTCTTTCCCTTGCTTTATTTTTGTTGTGTCCAGTAGTGGAAATACGTTGGATCTTTACTGAAACACGGCACTAGAACGTTTTGAACAAAGCAAAAAAAGGATTTTATTATTCTTTAGTGGTTTTACAGCAGCATGGTACTGGTAACGCTCTACAATCTCTCCCAGATCTCACTTCACCTGCTTTTTCTTATTTTTCTCTGCTATAACCCGGCAGCGCCCCCTGTATACAATCAATCGCAGGCATTTGTACAGAACACACACAATTACAGCTGAACTTGAAAAATAACTACTACAATAGTAGCATTCAGCATAATGAACAAAAATAATGCACTTTCTCTTTTTCTTTTATTAATTCTTATTTTGGTGAACAAACACCACAATTTTAATCTCAAATATTTACATTTTCTTTCATTTTCATTTTTAATTTTCCTTTCCTTTTCGACTCTTTCAGTACCCTTTCCTCTTGCAGCTTCCATTTCCTTTTCTCTTTTTTTCTTAGTTTCCAAAGTGAAGTTTTTCCTCTTTCACAGCTTTCTTTCCCTTTTGTCTTCAGTTTCCTCCTGCACTGATTTCTTTTCTCTTTCTCTTTGCATGTATGTTTTCCTTGCCTTCTGCATTCTTTCTTTTTCATCTCCTCTTGCACCATTTCATTTCCTCTGGCAGTTTTTTTTTTCATTCTATTGTTTTCCTCTTCTCCTGTTTTGTTCTTCTCCTTTCATATTTCATTTCTTCTTTCATGAGTTTCATTCTGTTCATTTTTATTTATCCTCTTTCAACTTGCATTCTTTGTTCTTCATTTCATCCTGTATCTTCTGCTTCCTTTCTTCTTTGACACCATTTCCATTATGTTTTTTTTTCATTTTTCCTTGCACTCTTTCCTTTGCTTTTATTTAAACTCAAATTCTACTATTATTCAATTATCCTCTTTTTTATTTTCCTTTTGGACTCTTTCATTATGCTCTTCTCTTGCAGTTTCCTTTTCCTCTTCTCTCTTTTTCTTAGTTTCCACTTGTTCTGTTTTTTCCTCTTTCACAGTTTTCTTTTTCTTTCCACTTGCACCCTTTTGTCTTCAGTTTCCTCCTGCACTGATTTCTTTTCTCTTTCCTCTTGCATGTATTTCTTCTTGCCTTCTGCACTCTTTCCTTTTCATCTCCTCTTGAACCATTTCATTTCCTCTGCCAGTTTTATTCTATTCTGTTGTTTTCCTTTTCTCCTTTCCTCTTTTGCTCTTTCCTTTCCTCTTTCATGAGTTTCATTCTGTTCAATTTTACTTATCCTCTTTCAACTTGCATTGTTTGTTCTCTATTTTTTTTTATATTTAACTTTAATTTTATCTCAAATGTTTACATTTTCCTCTTTTACAATTTAATTTTCCTTCCCTTTTAGACTCTTGTGTTACACTTTCCTCTTGCAGCTCTTTTCTTTTTCCTCTTACGTGTATTTTTTTTTCTTTTCATCTCCTCTTGCACTTTTGCATTCAGTTTTTTCATTTGTGAATGAAATGGCTTTCCTCTTCTATTCTATGCATTTCCTTGGCATTTCATCTCACACTATATTTTTATTCCCCATCCTTGTGTTTTCCTTGCACATCGTTTTTTTCTTTCTACATCCTTTTTATCCCCCTTCATCCTTTTCTTTTATTACTACATGCCTTTCTTCGACATGGGTAGAAATACAGAAAGAGAAGGAACATTTCAGAGAATCATAGACTGGTAATGCACAATGGCAATCATATTGATGTGTATGTCTGCCTGTATCAAATTGAGAGACGGCTCTCAGACTTTTTTTTTTTCGTTGTTGATTGTTTGATCATTGTGAAGTGGTGAAACATCCTGTTTTTCCTCTTCCAAGCATGGTGACGTGATATCCTTGGGTCTTGATTGTTCTTCAACATCCTATTATGACGTGCTGTCATCACTGCTGCTCTTTACTCAAGAGGTTTTTTCAGAGGTATTGAGGGTCTTTTTCTTCTGAAAACAAAAATGTAACACGAATACATAAAAAAGGGTTATGATTGTTTGTTTCTGTAACCTACTGTGTTAAATGTTCAAGATGGCAATTACTACTACTTTAAAAAGGTTATTTATTTGTGTGATAATATTACCTATTATTATTTGTGTAATTAATATTTAAAATCAATCATTTTTCTCATCTGTGCTAAAATTAAAATGTCATTACTACTTATGAAGTTAGCATGAAGTTATATATATATATAATCCAAAAATCCTTTTGTATGAGGAACTACTTTCTTCCGCCATTCATTCACATCTGCAGCTGACGTCAGAACAGCAGAAACCGTTACTTCACAAACGTCACTTTAGAGCTAGTATTTAAATGATTCTCTAGCGTAATGTCTAAAATGATGGCAAAACAGGTGATTTTGCTCACATTTTAAGATTATAGGGCTGAACGGCATGAAATGCCATCAGTCTACAGAGATTTCCCAGTATTTCTCTGTTGCAATCGGGAGATTACAATTATTATTCCCGAAAAAGCAAGAGCAAAGCAATCACTACCAGATGAGTGACTCATGGTTACTCAGGGTGAACCAAAAAGTAACTCAGGGTTATACAAAGAGTGGCCAACACAAAATACATACATTCCTAATATGTCCCATCTCACACTCAACTCACTACAATTATATGGTAAAAGAATTATATTCAATATTATGATTATTATGATGATAAAGGTGATGATAATTAATATTATTATTTATTATTATTAATACTAATAATAATAATAATGTATATGATTATTATTATTAATAATAATAATAATAATAATTTATATTATTATTATTATTATTTTTATTATTATTATTATTATTATTATTATTATTATTAATAATAATAATAATAATAATAATAATAATATCACTTATAAAAATAATAATTTATGTGATTGTTATTATTATTAATAATAATAATAATAATACCACTTATAAAAATAATAATTGATGTGATTGTTATTATTATTAATACTACTACTACTACTACTAATAATAATAATAATAATAATAATACTGCATGCTTCTGATCAGTTTTATGGTGAAAAATCTGTATGTGTTTTCCTTTGTTGGCTAATCAACATGCATGAGCTGTAACTGAACTGAGAGCCTGGACTGCTCATATGTGCACTGAAGAGATGCTTTCATTTGATGCACTCAGATCCCAAGAAGTATTGATTTTCTTGACTGGATTTTGCATGTGTTATCCCACAAGGAGGATTTAGCCCATTGAATTCAAGATGCAATAGGTTTTGTAATTCTATCTGTGCGCGTTTGGAATTTATAAAACATTTTCATCTCCCTCCTTTAAGCCAAGGTTGTACTAATGAGGAAAAGCTAATGCTACTGAACACATTTGCATAATAACCATTTTGTTCTGGGTTTTGTAATCACAGCCTTTAGTTTGCTAAGTGTGTTCAGCAATTAAATAGTCATTGCTTTTCCGAGAATATGTGGTATGATGTTATGCTTTCGCTGAAAAGGTATCATGTTATTTGGTTTTATTTCATTTATCATTACATCATTGTTTTTCTTTTGCAGCAATAAAACTTTTACTTTTTTCATTACAACTGAAGGCAATATTTAAATACTTTTTTTTGTGCAGTGTGATATACAGTGAGTATTCTCATTGTTTTCCTAATCAAAACTCTCCCATTCACTTGTATTCAGTCACAATAACATATTGTACAGTAAGCTGGTTATGATCACAAAATAAACTGTATTTTGTAGATATTGTATTACTATATAGTATATAATATAGTATATAGTACATAATAATAATATAACAGTTTATAGTCTGAATATAAACAGTCGCCTTTGGTTGTGATCAAATTACATGATGCTTCAAGTTATGGTTGTAAACTTTTCATTGTTACATCAATAGGTAGTGACAAGCAACCATTAAAGTATTAGCAAAGAGCATAGAATCACCAAGATACACGTGTATCTGTCTGCGGACTGCAAGACAGGGGTGTAAGATGAAAGGGCGTAACTTGATGTTATCGAGATTGGCAAGATGGCAGAAATACATACCAGAGAACATTTTCATCAAATGTTTTCATGATATTTCTCCAAATGTATCCACAACCAAGTCATTCGATATATTATTATATTCATCCATTTAGCAACTCATGCAACTCCACTCTCTGACTTCTTCATATGTTTTGTCATGACAGTTAACCTACTCTGCGTCGCCCCCTGTGGTTGCAAATAACATTACAATGGCGAGCGTGTCAAGTATGAAAGCCTCCACAACTTGCGGCTGTACATTAATAACTATGATGGATAGGTTTAGGGATGGTGTAGACGTTATTAACTGATGGTTGGGTTTATGTTTAGGGATGGTGTAGACATTATTAACTGATGGTTGGGTTTAGGTTTAGAGAAGGTGCAGACGTTAATAACTGATGGTTGGGTTTAGGTTTAGGGAAGGTGTAGACGTTATTAACTGATGGTTGGGTTTAGGTTTAGGGAAGATGTAGACGTTAATAACTGATGGTTGGGTTTAGGTTTAGGGAAGGTGTAGACGTTAATAACTGATGGTTGGGTTTAGGTTTAGGGAAGGTGTAGACGTTAATAACTGATGGTTGGGTTTAGGTTTAGGGAAGGTGCAGACGTTAATAACTGATGGTTGGGTTTAGGTTTAGAGAAGGTGCAGATGTTAATAACTGATGGTTGGGTTTAGGTTTAGGGAAGGTGCAGACGTTAATAACTGATGGTTGGGTTTAGGTTTAGGGAAGGTGCAGACGTTAATAACTGATGGTTGGGTTTAGGTTTAGAGAAGGTGTAGACGTTAATAACTGATGGTTGGGTTTAGGTTTAGGGAAGGTGCAGACGTTAATAACTGATGGTTGGGTTTAGATTTAGGGAATGTGTAGACGTTAATAACTGATGGTTGGGTTTAGGTTTAGGGAAGGTGTAGACATTATTAACTGATGGTTGGGTTTAGGTTTAGGGAAGGTGCAGACGTTAATAACTGATGGTTGGGTTTAGGTTTAGAGAAGGTGTAGACGTTAATAACTGATGGTTGGGTTTAGGTTTAGGGAAGGTGCAGACGTTAGTAACTGATGGTTGGGTTTAGGTTTAGGGAAGGTGTAGACATTATTAACTGATCGTTGGGTTTAGGTTTAGGGAAGATGTAGACGTTAATAACTGATGGTTGGGTTTAGGTTTAGGGAAGGTGTAGACGTTAATAACTGATGGCTGGGTTTAGGTTTAGGGAAGGTGCAGACGTTAATAACTGATGGTTGGGTTTAGGTTTAGAGAAGGTGTAGACGTTAATAACTGATGGTTGGGTTTAGGTTTAGGGAAGGTGCAGACGTTAATAACTGATGGTTGGGTTTAGGTTTAGGGAATGTGTAGGCGTTAATAACTGATGGTTGGGTTTAGGTTTAGGGAAGGTGTAGACATTATTAACTGATGGTTGGGTTTAGGTTTAGGGAAGGTGCAGACGTTAATAACTGATGGTTGGGTTTAGGTTTAGAGAAGGTGTAGACGTTAATAACTGATGGTTGGGTTTAGGTTTAATGAAGGTGCAGACGTTAATAACTGATGGTTGGGTTTAGGTTTAGGGAAGGTGTAGACGTTAATATCTGTGATGGTTAGGTTTAGATTTAAGGAAGGTGTAGACGTTTATAACTGATGGTTGGGTTTAGGTTTAGGGAAGATGTAGACGTTAATAACTGTGATGGTTGGGTTTAGGTTTAGGGAAGGTGTAGACGTTAATAACTGATGGTTGGGTTTAGGTTTAGGGAAGGCATAGACGTTAATAACTGATGGTTGGGTTTAGGTTTAGGGAAGGTGCAGACGTTAATAACTGATGGTTGGGTTTAGATTTAAGAAAGGTGTACGTTCAATGGAACATTCTGTTGAGTGTTGCTTGGTGATTCTAAGCTCTTTGGTATTAGTTAAGCCAAAAAGACAATTTTGTTATTACCTTCATGCCATTCCAGTTCCCTTTTTACCGTACACATTTTCTACAAAAATGTCTCATTTGGTTCCAAGACATTCAAAGAAGACACGAAACACAGAACACCCAAACACTGCAGTGCTTTTGCATACTATGGATGTCAACAGTTACAGGTATCCAGTTTTTCCTCATGTCTTTTGTCTTCAAAAAAAAAAAAAAAAAGACAAACAGGTTTGCAACAAGTGAATGATGAAATAATTTTAAGTTTTGGGTGGATTCTTTAAGTCTTTTGACTTAAGCTGCTGTGATCAACCCATTGTAATGTTTTTAAGTGAATATTAAATTACTGAATAGCTGCAGTTTATTTTGTATGTTTTATAGGTATATTCTATAGATTTTAAAAGTAACTTCAAAGTAATTAATTATAATCAGATTACAATTTTCCAGTAGTAGTCAGTAATTTCATTCATTCATTTTCTTTTCGGCTTAGTCCCTTTATTAATTCGGGTAAACCACAGTGGAATAAACTGCCAACTTATCCAGCACATGTTTTACGCAGCGGATGCCCTTCCAGCTCCAACCCATCACTGGGAAACATCCATACACACTCATTCATACTCATACACTACGGACAATTTAGCTTTCCCAATTCACCTGTACCGCATGTCTTTGGACTGTGGGGGAAACCGGAGCACCCGGAGGAAACCCACTCAAACGCAGGGAGAACATGCAAACTCCACACACAAACACCAACTGACCCAGCCGAGGTTCGAACCAGCGACCTTCTTGCTGTGAGGCGACAGCACTACCTACTGCGCCACTGCGTCGCCAGTCAGTAATTTGTAATTACTTTTCATTCTGTGGTGATGCACAAAATGCAGATGGAGGGCGGGAAGTAAAAAACTGAATGGGAGACATAAAGGAAAGTCTGTATTTTTGCGATTTATACCACATTTCAAAGGAGATATAAATAGAAAATAAGCACTTATGTTGGGCATGATCCTTATATCATGAAGAGAGCTGAGTTTTCTACTCACCTAAAGTATATTTGCCTGTCATCGAGGCAGTATATACTGTATAAGCTATTACGTATGCTATAGTAAATACTAGTGTTTGAAAGCACTGCGCATCTCAATGTTCACGTTACAGTTGTTCATTCTGCCAAATTACATGGCAGGTATACGTTATTTATATTCTCCTGGATGTTGTGTTCAGTGTTTGTATCTGATTTTGATATAACACATTAACACATACACATAGATAAGCCTGTAATCTTTATTGGTGCTGTCAAACTAATTATCGCGTTCAAAACAGTTTGTACACATTGATGTACATTATTGAAAAAATGTTTTTTACGTGCCGCCTTTTCTTCCGTTTTTCAGACAGTTTCTTGAACTTTCCCCCATTTATGAGCAAAAACTTTTGGAAGTCTTTTAAAGCTGTTTGGCATTTCTTATTTTAGCTGATTTAAACAATTATAAACAACTTAAAACAGAAACATTTTGACGTTTTGATAGCGATTCCTATGTAGAAGAACCACTTCCTGCCCTCTATCTGAATTTCGCACGTCATCAATGAAGTTATGTGAGGCCAACCTATATATCTATAATTTTTAAATGATATAAAATGTGTTTTTAATATATTGCAGGAAATCGAAATGTCAAAATCGGTAATCGGTAAACACTTGGTGATCTTGCATCTCTACTAAAGGCATGCTGTATGGTGAATAGCGAACTTTATTCACAATACAACACGACCTCTCAACCTTATTGCTCAATATATTGCTTCTTTTCCTCTCATATCCAAACCCAGTATTACTGTGTGAGATCTTATAGGGCAGGGTCATGAGATTTTTCTGTCCCTGTCTTTGTCAATATTGCCTCCGCTAGCGGCTAACCTCCATAAAAGCGTCAGGCTGACTCATCACAGCTGCCTTCACTGCTTTATCACCTCATGAACTCAACTCCTTAATCAAACCCCCGCTGGCCACTGAGACTATATGGACTATACTGCAAATATTGTTACAGGAATAGCAAAAAGTCCATTTGCTGTCTAAGCCAAACATTTACTCTGATATCTTACTTTTGTTAGGTGTTTAAAAGGGTCGCATGAGTTTTGGCATCCACCATAAAACCTCACACGAAGAGGGACTTCTATTTGTGAGCCGTGTTTGGTTGAAGAATTTGCTGCTTTCTCATGTTCATTAAAATGAGATAATAGAACACCATATTGGAGTGTTTGACAACTTAATTCAGAAGAAAATAGCAGACTTAACAGCTTATTTGCAGGTGCTGTGTAATCTTTTTAATCGTGTAAAAGAGAATATTACTTAATTTGTGTTGATACTGTCAGTTTTGGTGTTGACAGTAGCATTGCAAAATCCAAGCAGGGTTTTGCCAGAAGAAATATTGAAATGGATTAATCTATGTGTTTGAGCACCAGGAAGAAGAACAGGATTAATCTATGTGTTTGAGCACCAGGAAGAAGAACAAGAATTGTTTCCTGTTAATTTTCTGCTCTGTGGGAATTTACAAACATTTCAAGCTTTTTGATCTTCAAACTACGCATTTCATTTTTTTAAACTTAATTTGTTTTAGGACAACATGAAGGATTTGTGTGGAACCCAGCATTTTCTTTTTCATCACAGAGAGGTATATGAAATGTATTATAAACTTTGTTTTGAAGAAAAAAGTTTCTATATTACAACAGAGTTTTAATGGCACATAAAAAAAATTCTCATTATATTTTGACTATTTTCAAAATATTACAACTTTCGTTGTAATCTAATATATATATATATTAATATAAATATAATAATATATATAATATAATATATAATAATAATATATATATAATAATATAAATATTAATATTATGAGAATAAAATCAAAATATTATGAGAATAAAATCGAAATATTATGAGAATAAAATCGAAATATTATGAGAATAATAATCAAAATATAATGAGAATAAAATCGAAATATTATGAGAATAAAATAATAGAAATATTATGAGAATAAAATCAAAATATTATGAGAATAAAATCGAAATATTATGAGAATAAAATCGAAATATTATAAGAATAAAATCAAAATATTATGAGAATAAAATCGAAATAGTATGAGAATAAAATAATAGAAATATTATGAGAATAAAAATAAAAATATTATGAGAATAAAATCGAAATATTATGAGAATAAAGTCGAAATAGTATGAGAATAAAATCAAAATATTATGAGAATAAAATCTAAATATTATGAGAATAAAATCAAAATATTATGATAATAAAATAAAAATAGTATGAGAATAGAAATCAAAATATTATGAGAATAAAAAATTAAAATATTATGAGAATAAAAATTAAAATATAATGAAAATAAAATCAAAATATGACAATAAAATCGAAATATTATGAGAATAAAATCGAAATATTATGAGAATAAAATAATAGAAATATTATGAGAATAAAATAATAGAAATATTATGAGAATAAAAATTGAAATATTATGAGAATAAAATAATAGAAATATTATGAGAATAAAAATATTATGAGAATAAAATCTAAATATTATGAGAATAATAATCAAAATATAATGAGAATAAAATCGAAATATTATGAGAATAAAATAATAGAAATATTATGAGAATAAAATAATAGAAATATTATGAGAATAAAAAATTAAATATTATGAGAATAAAATAATAGAAATATTATGAGAATAAAAATAAAAATATTATGAGAATAAAATCGAAATTTTATGAGAATAAAATCGAAATATTATGAGAAATCAAAATATTATGAGAATAAAATCGAAATATTATGAGAATAAAATCGAAATATTATGAGAAATCAAAATAATGAGAATAAAATCAAAATATTATGAGAATAAAATCAAAATATTATGAGAATAAAATCAAAATATTATGAGAATAAAAATCTAAATATTATAAAAATAAATATAAAAATATTATGAGAATAAAAATTTAAATATTTTGAGAATAAAAATTTAAATATAATGAAAATAAAATCTAAATATGAGAATAAAATCTAAATATTATGAGAATAAAATTGAAATAATTACAAAATAAAGTTGAAATGATTGAATTATAATGATAATAATAATTAAGCATTATTCATTCATTCTTTTTTTTTCAGCTTAGTCCCTTTATTAATCTGGGGTCGCCACAGCGGAATGAGCCGCCAACTTATCCAGCATATGTTTTACGCAGCGGATGCCCTTCGAGCCGCAACCCATCACTTGTAATCATCCATTCATTCACACACATACTCTACGGTCAATTTAGCTTACCCAATTTACCTATACCGCATGTCTTTGGACTGGTGGGGGAAACCGGAGCACCTCGAGGAAACCCATGCGAACACAGGGAGAACATGCAAACTCCACCCAATGCCAACTGACCCAGCCAAGGGTTGAACCAGCGACCTTCTTGCTGTGAGGCGATCGTGCAGCCCACTGCGCCTCTGTGATGCCCAATAATTAAGCAGTACAGTAATATAAGATAATAACTAAATAAGTAATACAAGTTTAAACTTATAATATTTTGAGAAAACAATTCATTGAAATATGAGATTCATATTTTCTACAGTGAAAAAATATATAGATTTGCAAAATTGTTGCAAACAATTTATATAGGTTGAATTTAAACAAACAAATAAAATTTTGTAATGTTCAACTTCCTTCGATTGTTTAAATGTATCCCAAATAAATGGTTTGCAACCACTTAACCTAAATTTCTTTTATCATTTTAATGAATCATTTATTTCACTAATATAGTGAAATAAATACTAATATTCGTAGACTTCTATTTTGGAGAGAGAAAAAAAAGAATAAAATGCATAAATTGAATGCAAACGATTTGGTTAAATCATACTTTGGCCCAGTTTCACAAACAGGGCTTAGATTAAGCCAGGACTAGGCCTTAGTTAAATTAGGCTATTTAAGCCACATTTATAAAAATAGCCTTAGAAAAATATATTACTGGTGTGCACCTGAAGAATACACTGATGTATTTTAAGACATCTCACTGCAAGTTATCTTGAGTTGAGACAGCTCAAACATGCAATTTTATCTTGACTAGCCTTAAACCTTGTTTGTGAAACCGGGGGTTTATTTAGCAAT
The DNA here is from genome assembly GCA_903798195.1 of Danio kyathit. Taxonomy (NCBI): domain Eukaryota; kingdom Metazoa; phylum Chordata; class Actinopteri; order Cypriniformes; family Danionidae; genus Danio; species Danio kyathit. The sequence goes on from LR812519.1 coordinate 52,533,783, forward strand.
AAATAATATTCAGGATATCAAGAAGAAAGCGATCCTGAAGGAGTTGAAATCTGGTCGAGAACCATGTGAACGGAGCAAGGCCGGTGATGCGCGCACTTAGCGTCACCTATGTTCCACACCGGTCTCGAGTCCCACAAAGAAGGGACTGGAGTATAAAAAAGTGGTGACCGCAGCTTATGTTTGGTTTTACTGTCAGTTTAGGAGGTAGTTATCCCTGAGGGTCTGCCACTGCACATTTGTTTTATGTTTATTTATTTTTTCAAGTTGTTGAACATTCCTCAGTTTTCCACCTCCTTCTTCCCAAAGCCGTCTACTTCATTACAGTCCATTTGAAGGCTTCAGTCCCATTATTCTTAACCACGTCCCTCTTAAGTTTAGTTTACTATGATGGAATGATATGCAAAAAGAAAGTCTCTCCCCCTACTCAATGTTCCGTTTCAGTTTAAAGTATATCAGCATACTGAAATAAAACTTCTGGTTCACATGAATTATAAAGCTTGTTAAATACTTATAGCATACAACAAATCATTCTGGTCACGATAAATCAAACACTTGACAAGCAGTCATGAAAGAAAAATGTGACCTAATGGACAATGAGTACATGAGTCACAATTTAGCTGCAGGACTAATGCTGCCTGAGTGAAAGCACAACAGGCATGCAGCGATTCTGCTCTGTACACACAGCTTCTGCACTGCTGCCTCTGCATCCAGTGTGAAACAGGTGTTAGGCATGCTGACAGCACACAACTAAAGCAGCTCTTCATCCTCGTCTTCTCTTGTGCCGCACAACCAACTCCTTCTTATGAGCAATGCATGGACAGCAATTATGTAGATATGGGAGTTTTTTCTGAAAAGAAAGCAGAAGAAGAGCATTGCAGTCCAAACAAGCTTTTTGCTATAAATCCTGAAAGTGCTGTCTTTTAAATGAGACATCTTTTTTTGGAATGCACTTTGAGTTTTGTAACTTGGCAAATCTTCTTTATGCATAGACACCAACATTGCATATTAACTATGGTTTAAAGGGTGAAAGCCATAATAGGACCCCTTTAAAATGTTTCCTGTTTATTATATTATAACCAGGCTTATGTGGAATCTGGACCCAGAGAATTATGCAGACTTCCACAAATTATTGAGCTTGTCATTCAGTCTATTTACGTATGTAAGTCTTTATTTAAAAAGTAATAAATAAATAAACATAGTTTTTCACTGCACGCACTGTTGCATTAACAACAAATGGATGGACCTCCATACTGAACGCACAATTAATGTTTTTCTGATCTTTAAGAAGAAATATGGGCTTAACCTTTGACCTTTAAATTTAATACACAGTCTCCTAATTCTAAAGCAATATTTTTATTGTTATATTTATTTTGTACTTTAGTATCACAAGAGGCTTTTCTGTTCTTGAGCTGATTGGGACACAACACTTGTGCCTGTTCAAAGTAATGAGAAGACAGCAAGACCCGCTGTACTGTACTGTATATATATTGTATGCTTAACATTATTCAGTACTAGAGCCAAAACTTGAACTAATTTAGCACATAATATATGATATACTATATGCATATATTATAAATATATAATATATAGTATGAAATATAATATATAGTACAATACACTCAACGGCCACTTTATTAGGTACACCTGTCCAACTGCTCGTTAACGCACATTTCTAATCAGCCAATCACATGCCAGCAACTCAATGCATTTAGGCATGCAGACATGGTCAAGACAATCTGCTGCAGTTCAAACAGAGCATCAGAATGGGGAAGAAAGATGATTTATGTGACTTTGAACGTAGCGTAGTTGTTGGTGCCAGATGGGCTGGTCTGAGTATTTCAGAAACTGCTGATCTACTGGGATTTTCATGCACAACTATTTCTAGGGTTTACAGAGAATGGTCCGAAAAAAAGAAAATATCATACATGAACATATATAGTGAGTGGCAGTTCTGTAGGCGCAAATGCCTTGTTGTTGCCAGAGGTTAGAGGAGAATGGCCAGGCTGGTTCGATCTGATAGAAAGGCAACAGTAACTCAAATAACCACTCATTACAACTGAGGTATGCAGAAGAGCTTCTCTGAATGCACAACACGGCGCCTAGACTGCAGCTCTGCACAAGACGTTTGGCCATAGGAGAAATGGTCTTGCCCAACTGAGCCAGGTTTCTCTCAAGGTTTTTTTTAATTCTTCACTTACTCCAATTGGTGAAGTTTTTTCCTCGCCGCTGTCGCCACTGGCTTGCATGGTTTGAGATCTGTAGAGCTGTGCATCGATGGAATTGCTCCTCAGTGTTTGGACTCTCAGTAGTGATTATTAAACCCCACTGAACTGAGTTAAACTGAACTTAAACACTGAAAACTGAACTGACACTGTTTCAATTTACTATGATCTTCTATGTGAAGCTGCTTTGACACAATCTACATTGTATAAGCGCTATACAAATAAAGGTGAATTGAATAGAACAACACGTCGAACTCTGAGGTGGATGGGCTACAGCAACAGAAGACCACACCAGGTGCCACCCCTGTCAGCTAAGAACAGGAAACTGAGGCTACAATTCGCACAGGCTCACCAAAACTGGACAATAGAAGATTGGAAAAACGTTGCCTGGTATAATGAGTCTCGATTTCTGCTGCGACATTCGGATGGTAGGGTCAGAATCATCAACAACATGAAAGCATAGACCCATCCTGCCTTGTATCAACGGTTCAGGCTGCTGGTGGTGGTGTAATGGTGTAGGGGATATTTTCTTGTCACATTTTGGGCCCATTAGTACCAATTGAGCATGTCAACACCACAGCCTACCTGAGCACTGTTGCTAAGCATGTCCATCCCTTTATGACCACAGTGTACCCATCTTCTGATGGCTACTTCCCTGTCATAAAGCACAAATCATCTCAGACTGGTTTCTTGAACATGACAATGATTCACTGTACTCAAACAGCCTCCACAGTCACCAGATCTCAATTTAATATGAACCAAAATATCTGAGGAATATTTCCAGTACCTTGTTGAATTTATGCCACAAAGCATTAAGGCAGTTCCGAAGGCAAAAGTGGGTCCAACCCGGTACTAGTAACATGTACCCAATAAAGTGGCCGGTGAGTTATAGTATTATATGTTAGAGAAAGATATTAAGTTCAATTTTAAAAAGAGTCAAAATGTAGAGAACCATAGAAATATATAAAAAAATATATATATTATTATTTTTTTTATTTAAAAATATATTTCTATTCCTAAAGATGGGGCCATGCTCAGATTCTTTCTGGCCCTACGTACTGTATAACCCATTAGAAATGTCCTGGGACATTGAAGTCTGTGATACCTGGATGGCATATTTCATTAAAAAAAAAAAATTGTTAACTAGTTGTTTTAGGGGATAACGTAGTGCTGGGTGGTGTGACTGACACGTCACACTGAAGAAATCCAGAGAGCTGTATAATAAAATGTCAAGAAAACCCATTTCCTATGTGTGGGACCACTGTGAACAATTGAATTAGCTAAAGAATGATTTTTCTCCTGCTGAGTGTACTCCTCTGCCTGCCAAGTGCCAAAAGAGACAATGTTATGTACAAGTGCGTCACTGTCCAATTTCTTTGGCACGATCGATAGCAAATTCCAGCTTCCACCTTTAACAGCGGCTGTAGATCACACTTCCAGAGCTCTGTTCTTTTTATAGATCACCATCTCTGCGAAGAGGCCATGCTTGATGTGATGTCTTCCTGACTGTCGCACCATTTCAGCTTGAATTGTGAAGTCCAGGAAAAGTGTTGGCATATGTTTTGATCAGAGAGTTCAGGTGCAGTGTATTTAGTACAGGACACCACCAGAATCAATAGAAGCGCCATATTCGTCAGAGAAATATGCATCTGAGGCTTTCAAGCGGAGCTTTTATGCTGAGGCAGGTGCTTAGTGTTTATAAAATATGTTAGGACATAACGGTAAATTATAAAGAAGAGTCTTTGTGCTGTGATTAATCGCCACTTGTTTGGCTTTCACATCTGAAACACCATTAAAGGAACACTACACTTTAAAAAATAAAAATTAAAAACTCCCCTAAAGTTAAACTGTTGAATTTGACCATTTTAAAGTTCATTCAGTCGATCTCCAGGTCTGGCGTGAGCATTTTTAGTTTAGATTAGCATGATCATTGAATCTGATTAGACCATTTGCATCGTGCTCAAAAGACCAAAGAGTTTACATAATTTTCCCAATTAAAGCTTAAATTATCAGCCAATTATCGGATCGTATCAGTCAAGAGAATAGCAACTTTTTATTTTCTGTCAGCCAATTTAACTACAGAAGAGCCAATTTTAGGACAATTATCAAAACACTTTGATCACTTGTTTTTTGAGTAAGATGCTAATGGTCTAATCAGATTCAGTTATCTATGCTAAGCTAAGCTAAAAGTGATCCCACCAGACCAGGAGATTGGCTGAATGCATTAAAAATAGTAAAAATCAACTATTTAACAAGGGAGTGGTAAAAAAAAAAAGTATATTTAAAATAAGTAAATAAATAAATAAATAAATGTTTTTTGAAATGACCAGAAAAAGCTTGCAACAAAGTAGTTATCTTCAAACAGAAACAAATAGATGCTGTTTAAAAGGATAGTTCACCCAACCATAAAAATTGTCATTGTTTATTGTATGTTTACTTGTAAAAGTTTGCGAAGAAAAAATTAACAACTCCAATTGTGAAGCATATGGTGTTACCATCAGGTTGTATAAGCGACTGATGGTTTTATTGGTAGTGCCTGGTAAACCAAAAACAACTCCATCATGTTAAACACAAAAGAAGATATTTTGAAGAATGTTTGTAACAGTAGCCAATGACTTCTAAAGTGTTCATGGCATATCATGGTGTTCATGGTGTATATATATATATACATCTTAATATATATATACACACACACACACTAGATAGCGCAAACGGACCCTGAGCATGCGTTAATACCGCCGCCATATTTGTACAGTGCTCCCACGACATTTACAAACGAATCGCTCCCACTGTTAGAATTAGAAGTGAAAGCTGGAGAGTGTGTGTGTTTCATGACACAGATTAGATCAAATTTATATCATAGATATATGTATATGTGTATATATCTTGGGCTCTGGATGGCCAGTGCTCCACTGCCCCTTGGTCCTACATTCTTTTCAAAGGAGTGCTTCCCTGTACTAAAGTGGCAGCTCTATTGATGCATTCCTTCCATTAGACAGCAATAGCGAAGGTGACATCTAATATAAATATATATATGCTTTAATGAGTAGTCATTTCCAACATTCCTTAAAAAAAATTTTTGTGTTCTACTGAAGTTTGAATCCTTTTGAGGGTGAGTAAATGGTCACCAAATTTTTTTTTTTTTTTTTTTTTCACATCATCCCTTTATTGGTTTTAACAGTAGGGGTGGGCGATAAAATTGGGATTGATCGGTATTGATAATTGTTTACTGAACACCATTGTCAATATTGATAAAAAAGATTTGCTATGTAGTTTTGGTATGAAGGCTATAGTATTATTGAATGTGGCTGCTAAGCACGCCTTGGAAGCAGTGCCAATAAGCTTAGGTGTAAGTTTGTCATTTCCAATGAAGGCGTGCGACTTACACATTGGAGCGACGTGCACATGTTGTGCAAGCAGTGCGCACATGAACCGCACACATTTTCGAGCCGCACATAACATTAGTTGAAAACATCTGAACTTTTCCGAAGGCCCCCGAGCGCACTGCAATTCATTTAAGTAGAACTAACCAATCTTCTTCACACTTTGTATGGAATATACACATTTCAGTAATAACGGCAGACTAATTACCTAAGACAAACACAGCGCATCCAAACACTGCAGTGCTTTTTACTTTTCTCCATTAACTTGCATCAGAAGTTGTCACTTCAGGTCAGAATAACAACACATGCAAAAATGAGTGCCGTATAGCAGCAGTGAGGAGATTGTAAATAAAAAAGTATGTAAGGCCGTCGCCAGAGTGGCTTTTTGGTTTCTTTTCTTGTGCATCCTAGCCACTAGCTCCCCATCTGAACTATTTTTTTTTAGCAGAGGGGGTAATATAGTCATTCAACTTCACAAATTTGCAATGTTGCAGTATGTATTTGAATAATGATGGTTGGTTCCTTTACTTGAAGATTTGACTATCATAATTTGTTTTGTTCACAGAGTTTGAGGTTTCCTGTATTATTATTATTTACACCTTACAGATCTACCTTTACCATTGCACACACTTTGTAACATTTTATTTAAGTTTAAGAGTCTCTTTAACACTTATGTTTATTTTATTATAAAGAGATGAGATATATAGATATTAAATATTTTTGTTTTTGACTATTAAAACTTTTTGCCTTAATGATGTTAAGTAAAAAAAATCCTAATATTCCTAAATGTATTGTTAAAACTATTCACAAAATATTGATATCTAGTGATATGAAACATGATATTGTGATATTTTATTTTTTGCAATATCGCCCAGCCCTATTTAACAGCATTATAAAGAATCGTTCTCAACTGCAAACATGTAAGAAGGTTTAATACCAGGAAAAGCCCAGGTCGAGAGGGTCACATCCAGATCCATCAATCTCTATGAGCTGGTGTTTAGAATGAGAGGGAGAATCCAATATCGCAGGACGTTTTACACCTTTGCTGTCATAAATCTTATGCATTCTGTCAGGGATGACCTTGATATTTATATTCGAGATGTGTGATACCCATTACATAAATATCTATGAAACAATTAGATCTTTTTCCACCTTCACATACATATAAACTAGCCATACTAAATGTAGTGTTGTTATTCATCCCAACCAGGACCTAAATGTGTACCTTATAGAATAGTGTCATCTAGAGGTGTGTTTGTGTAATGTTTCCATAGTGAAGAATTGCAGAATGTCTCTATCTGCTGGTGGCTAATGGTAGTGCTACATTGGGTTGTTTGATTTGACCTTTTAGGAGATATTAATGTGTAGAGACTGGCAGAGCACAGAGACCATCTGCTCTATGTAAAAATCAAGTACTGACTGAGGCAATGAAACATTTAACTGACCTTCAGCTTCATTAGCTTTGGTAAAGGTTTAATATTTGTATGAAATGCATTGCCATCATTTTAAATTCATAAGGAAATATAGAATTATCTTACTGTATGTAAAATCCAGAATCATTCATTCATTCATTCATTTTCGGCTTAGTTCCTTTAATAATCTTGGGTCGCCACAGCAGAATGAACCGCCAAGTTATCCAGCATATGTTTTACACAGCAGATGTCCTTCCAGCTGGATCCCATCACTGGGAAACACCCATACACTCTCATTCACACACATACACTACGGACAATTTTTAGCTTACCCAATTCACCTGTGCCACATGTCTTTGGACTTGTGGGGGAAACCGGAGCACCCGGAGGAAACCCACGCGAACGCTGGGAGACCAGAAACTCCACACAGAAATGCCAACTGACCTAGCCGAGGCTCGAACCAGTGACCTTCTTGCTGTGAGGCGACAGCACTACCAACTGCTCCACCGCATCGCCCATCCAGAATCATATCAAGAGTGATTTAAGGGTAATTCATGTGTTGGAGCTCTTTGGATAAGGGATTTTAAAGAGCATCAGTCCAAAGTACTCTCAATTTTCTTATGTATTTGCATCCAAATTCCAAAGTGAATGGAATTCAAACACCAAGATTCATATCTCTAATAAACAATAAAATCTTTTAGATATCTCCTGTTTATTTCAAAAACTGCATACAGAAATAGTGTGAGCTTCTTATACTGTAGGTATTAAATGTCCAAATCAAATGCCAAACATTTTTTATATCAAACTCATACTGTTTGTGTGTTTGTTTGTTTGTTTGTTTGTTTGTTTGTTTGTTTGTTTGTGTGTTTGTTTGTTTATTTACTTATTTATTTTATTTTATATATTTTATTTTTTTACTGTGAATCCCTTAAGGTAAATTAACTCTCAGACAAGAGTTATTATGGTAAAACCATAACACTTAAATCATTTTTTGTTTCTGAAGAAAAATAAAAAATATTTGTTTTAGTCTGATAATATTTATTCCAAATTTCATATACAAATTTTTGTCACATATGCTGCAGAATCTGACAGCTGGTAAAAAAAAGTGATTGAAAATCTGTGTTTTTCAACCAAATAGTGATTTTTAAACTTCTTAACCGTGCCGTCTCAAATAAATATTGTTCTGTTTATAATAATAATAATGATAGATGGATGGATGGATGGATGGATGGATGGATGGATGGATGGATGGATGGATGGATGGATGGATGGATGGATGGATGGATGGATGGCTAGATAGACAGACTTACGAACAGATAGGCAGACACAAATTAAGAAGGTGAAAGGCCTTGAAGAAAGGGGGAAATTTGTTGTAGGATTATTCAAATAACTGAATAACTGTTTGTTGTCTACTGTACCTCTTTATGCATGCAGAATGGGCCACATTGCAGGACTTCAGGCAGTAGGTAGCCTCCCTTGTGCATGCCTGACATCTCATATCACAAACACTTGCTTCAGGGCTGATTACTGTTTTACATCTTTTTACCACTGACTGGATGCAAAGAGATAATTGCACACCAGCAAATGTCATCATGGCAAACTCATCATAATAATCATTTGATTACTAAAGTAAATGTCATGCAACACAAATGATTAATTATTTTACTCAGTAGAATATACTATTACCAAAATGAATATCTTTTTGTTCATACTTTGTAAATACTATTTTTTGTTCATACTTTTTTCGTTCAAATTTTGTTGTAAAAAGGGTTTTAGTTTGTACTTTGTAAACATATTTTGTAAGTACTAATAAATGGACAATATCTTATTAATTGACATAATAAGTTTCAGGTCAAAAAACCCAATCAGATCATTTATTATACCCTGTTGAAAATGTCGATATCTGGGGTAAGAGGCAATTGTAGCTATTTTGCGCCTGCAACAATCAATAAAAAGGAGCGGGTTCTCCCCATCCACTCTTATGAGATTTTCCTTCAGAGAAGGATAGCCAGGATCGGATGTTAGGATAAACAGCAAAATAACAGACAGCAACTCAGACATGATAAAACAGAGACCCACAGTCACAAATGCCACAGTAAGATGAATGAATACACACACACAAACAAGGACAAATGTGACAGGATGCCCATCCAAACAGGTAAATATGCTGCTGTATTGAGTACCTAAGTTACTATATTAAAAAATCTGATTTAACATCCACAAACCAGGATTCCTGAAGAATCCCTGTTTATAGTTGTGTACACTGCAGCTGTGACTATGTGACTTACATAGCTCAAAAAGTGTAGTTCAAAATACTATACAAATTACAAAGTGTAGCACTTAGCGCTTCTTGAAGTGCAGTTTGATCACAGAGAGTTGGAACAGATCTTTTAATCCCAGTTTCTTTGCAAATCCTGTCATGTGGACATGATTATACACATCATTACTGAGACATGACAATACTTGCCTGTCAATCAATTTTGGTGGGTAACCCTTTTCACACAGTGATACCGGTAAATATCCAGAAAATTTCAAGAACAACTTTACCGGTAAATTCAAAAAAGCGCTGTTCACACAGGCAAGGATGTTCCGGAATTTTTCCAGAAAAGACCATTCACACATCCATTCCAAAATACCAGTAAATTCTGACATCATTAACCAGAAATGAACTCTAAACGGCTGCGCTTGTATTTGTAAACATAGAAAGGGGTCAGGCTTTTGTTGATGGTTTTATTTAAAGCTTTAGCATTCATGCAGCTGCTTTGTCCCAGTGACATCCAAAGGCAAAAGCGCGAACAGAAGCTAATTTTTTACATTAATTTTACTACATTACAAATTCTGTGGATGTATAAGTGCTATGAACAATTTTGATGAAAACATATGGAGGAACACTTTCCCATGTTGAGATTTACATAATATGTGTGTGCTGGCGCTCACCGGAGCATTCCTTCACATGCACACGCGTCAAGCAACTGAAGCAGAGCTTGAGGGTAAACAAACAGCGGTTTATCATAAGCATTTTATTAATCATTTTTTACACTAGTTGGCATTAAGAAGAAACACAGAAACGTTATCTGAACATCAAGCAGCTAAATGTGTCTGGAAAAATATTCAAATATATTTTCATAAACAGTGCAGATGTGAATGTGTCTGAATGTTCTGATTGGCTGGAGTAGACGTCTCATTTCAGCGCGTTCTAATCATGAACGCACTCTTTCCAGCAATCTTCCTTTTGTGTTTACACAGCTCAGCATTCCGGCAAATTACTGGTAATAATACAACTTCTCTTTCTGGAAAATTGTCTGAAAGAATTTACCGGTATTTTCAAAAAGGGCCTGTTCACACATGATCCCTTTCTGGACAATTGTCGATAATTTTCCGTAAAAGTCTGTATGTGTGAAAGGGGCTATTGTGATGGGCCTTAAAATTGCTGTGATTTGGATCCTATTTTAACGTCAGGAAATTTAAAATAAAAGAGGCTTGTTCTGTTTATATCACACAAATATGACTGTGGAAACACTTAACAGACATTTCTGTGCAAACAGCTTCTACAAGCTGATTTTGCATCATAGGTGCCCTTTAAATTCACAAATATGAAATCAAATACTTAGTTTAAAAGTGGGCAACATAGTGGCTCAGTAGTTAGCACTGTTGCCTCACAGCAAGAAGGTCACTGGTTTGAGCCCCGGCTGGGTCAGTTGGCGTTCCTGTGTGGAGTTTGCATGTTCTCCCCGTGTTCGCGTGGGTTTCCTCCGGGTGCTCTGGTTTCCCCCACAGTCCAAAGACATGTGCTTTAGGTGAATTAAATAAACTATATTGGCCATAGTGTATGTGTGTGCATGAGTGTGTATGGATGTTTCTCAGTACTGGGTTGCAGCTGGAAGGGCATCTGTTGTGTAAAACATACGCTGGATGAGTTGTCAGTTCATTCCGCTGTGGCAACCCCTGATGAATAAAGGGACTAAGCCGAAGGAAAATGAATGAATGAATGCATGATGGCGACGCAGTGGCGCAGTAGGTAGTGCTGTCGCCTCACAGCAAGAAGGTCGCTGGTTCGAGCCTCGGCTGGGTCAGTTGGCGTTTCTGTGTGGAGTTTGCATGTTCTCCCTGCATTCGCGTGGGTTTCCTCTGGGGGCTCCGGTTTCCCCCACAGTCCAAAGACATGCTGTACATGCTGTGAGAATTGGGTAGGCTAAATTGTCCGTAGTGTATGAGTGTGTATGGATGTTTCCCAGAGATGGGTTGGAGCTGTAAAGGGCATCCGCTGCGTAAAACATGTGCTGGATAAGTTGGCGAGTCATTCCGCTGTGGCAACCCCGGATTAATAAAGGGACTAAGCCGAAAAAAGAAAATGAATGAGTGAATGCATGATTTAAAGGTGACAAACATATTTATTATGTGCATTTAACCACAGCAAATGAGTCATATTTAAAGGCCCCATAAAGTGTTTTGAAGTTTTTTTAGATGTTAGTATCAGTATGTTAGTCTTAATGAGATCTATTAACTAGTGTGCTCCAAAACAGCGACAAAACTTTTATTTTTGCCATTTGTCACTTCCGCCTTAATGGATCAACGATTTGTTTGACATCACCACATATTTCCTTATATTTCTCCTCAAATATTCTGACCAATCACATGCTCTAAAGTGTTTGACATGCACTGCTGTGTCACATTGCGGTAGGCCTCAAAATCACTAGGATTTAGATCCTATTTAATGTCAGGAAATTAAAAAAAAAGAGACTAGTTGCGTTTCTCCAATATGACACATTTCTGTCTGAACAGCTTCCAGAAATTGACTTTGAATGATAGTGCTTTAATATGAAAAATACGATCAGCATATTGACTCGAATAATAATTATACATGCACTACATTGTAGTTCAGTTATACAGTAAACTTACTGCACATGCCTACTGTATGTACATCAGCAAATGACCGCACTCCATATGCTATGGCTATGTCTCTTAGCAACAAGCCTGCAGAGATGTAAGTGTCTGCATCTTGTTGGATGAATCCTGCGAGTTGCCAAAAGGTATTTGAGTGAAATGCTCTGGCTCTGCTCTCTCACTGGCCAAAGCCCTTGGGTGTCAACATGTTTTCTGCTCATTAACACCTGGCCAGAGAGATTCAAACTCTTCCACAGCACAACAGATCACATCTAATCAAATCAAATTCTGCAGCAGCTCTGCTCATTACAAAGTGTTGAGGCAAGATTACAAGGTAGTTGCTTTATAGCTGTGACATGTAACAAGGGAAATGACAAGGAGCACTGGCAGTTGACAGTATAGTGGCAGCACATCTACAGCTTTCTTCTGTAGTTTTTTTTTTTCTCCCAACAAAACTTCACTTTTTTACCCTCAAGACTGAATGGACATGATGGTTGGTTACTATAATGATTTGTTTTGCTGTTGAATTGCTTTTCATTTAAATTCTGTTACATCCTCACTTGTCTAGGGGCTAGGAAGATGGACAGAATTAACGAAAAAAAAATATTTAAATAATGAAAAAATTATTTTAATTAAACTCAACACATTGTTGAGCCCCTGTCCACCGTTCCTGTTCGTTCCACTCAATAATACTTGACTTTGATGTAAACGAATTAATAACAGATATATTACAGCAAAAATATAAGAAATAACACAATTTCAAAACATAAATAAGGGAGTATTACATGAATTTTGGAAAGAAGCAAGGCCAAAATAAACAAAATAATCAAAAAAAGTTTAAAATAATTATTTTCTTAAACTCTAGAACTAACTGAAACTATAGTGTATATACAAAACTAACTGAAACTAACTAAAATTAAAGCAAACATGTCATTCGTTGTGTTTGTAAATGTATTTAATACATACTGTAAGCCTTTTAGAAGTAAATCTATTTACATCGCGCTGCCAGATGTTTGACCGTACAGCACCTCAGTCTAATCCGGCTGCCATTGATCAGATCGAGTCGGTTCTCCTCCAGTCAGTCCTCGCTGTTGCTCCCGCGACAAAAACAACGACTGAAAGACAGCAGCACGGTGACAACACTAAATACGACCCGAGCAGACACTTCAAAATATTAATTAACACTTTTGTGCCCAATAATGTTTTTTTTTTTGCATTAGTGATCGCGATCGTGAAAGAATCGTTCTTTTAAACGGATCTTCTAAGTGAACCGACTGAACTAATTCACCAAATCGAACTGAATCATTTGAAACGATTCGCGTCTCCAGTAACATTAAGCACTTATCCACAAACAATTTAATTTTACATGCCTGACACCACACTCTGACTCGAAATAAACCAATATACTTTGAGTTATTCAGTTAGATCAGATGAGAAGCAGTGAACCGATAATACTGTGCATGCGTGATTCAGTCAATTGCAGCCGAGGGCATAAATGAAAGGATATGGCGAAAGGTAAGTTTATTTCATAACAGAAAGGATAATGGAATTTAAATAAGTGAATCGTGCTTCAGTTGGGTTGCAAAACTTAACTGTAAGAAACTTTTCAGATCATGGTGATGTTTAACAAAAAAATAAATAAATAAAATAATCAGAGAGAGCTAACTATTTTTAAGCCAAAATAATGTAGTTAAATAAAATGACAATTCTAAGCTTACTGCTAAACTAACCCACAAATAGAAGAAAACAATCCAAAGTAGACACCTACCTTCCTACATCTCACACATAATTCTGAAAACGTACCCTATATAAATTTCTGGAGAGCGCCAAATATGTCCCAAAAGCTACATTTTTTGCATTTTTTTTTCACAAATTCGCCTGAGATCTCAAATTTCTCTCGCGAGTGCCATTCGTGCCTGCCTGTCTCACGTAAATCCACCAGAGGCTGCTGTTGACTGACTGACAGACCATCCAACCGATCCCTCCACCCACTCCCTTCCCTAAACCCAACCGATAGTGTTTTTAAATGCACTGATTGACCAGCGCCCACCCACTTCCCTAAACCCAACCGACAGTGTTTAGAAAAGCAATTCAGAAAAAGAAAAGCCCTCGCTGCAGCCTGATTTTTACATTTTTTTCATGCCACGTTTTCAGATTTTACCACATTCTTACCGTTATTTACTTGTTTGTATTATTTTTTTGGCTTTTGTTTTTGTTTTATATGCTTTCTGGAACCATTCTTCACCAGACTCGAACCCTGTCGTTATGGTCAACTCTGCTCTGCATATCAAATCCTGACGTACGTGACGAGCCACTGGACAAACTAGTAACAGCGGAAAAGCCGTCCATACGGAGGTATGCAGTCAGCTGGTAAGCGGGAAAAGGAACGGCATCCTACCACCCCGTAGCATTCGTTTTAAAGACGAAATGCAGCCATACGTAGCTCTGGCTGCATAATTTGCTATCTCTAGAAATGTATATAGAGCTACTTTTTCTGGATGACTCTATGTTGCAACTAACACATTCAAATAAAAAGGAAAAACAAATTAATATTTCCAATCCTCCTGTATTTAGAGGCCACACAAAGTTCCAAAACACAGCTAGCATGACACTACTTAATGATTTTACGACAACTGAAGAATAATTTAAGCGCTGCACAGTACACCAGTAGAATGTTAACTATAGGATAACTCAATTGTTTTCTGTTTAATTTATTTTAAAATGCAATTTGCTTGTGCTTGCACAAGTTCATTGAAGCCGATGTTACTCCTGTTCCAGTCATTTGATCCTGGTGAAATTATTTTAATTTGCTGATTTGTCAGTCCATGTGTATATTTATGATGTCTCTCAATAGTTATAGTAAATTGTAAAGATAAAGAAATTAACACTAACAGCAAGGAAATATTTCAATGATAACAAGTGATAATTTAAGTCAAATAATTCAATTCAATTATTTAATTAAGTCAATTAAAGTCAAAAGACTTTTAATTTTCAGTAACTCAGTTCAAGTGCTTCCGGTAAGCTATTTTGCCTTTACAAAATCACCCCGTTTAAAGGTGCTGTATGTAAGTTTTTTTACTCTTCTAAAGCATAAAAATACCATAATATGTGTACAGATATTTAAGAAACATCCCAAGTGAACATACTTGTTTAACTGAAAAACAATGCTGAAGTCAGATATTCTGCTTTGAAAATGTTTTTTCCGTGCCGGAACGCTGTCTTTGTTTAGGTAATTTTCACATGCACAATGCCATTTTAGCCAATTATAATTCAGCACTCCGGGTTGCCTTGTTGGAAAACAGAGCATTTCATTCATTCATTCATTCAGAAAGGCTCTGAAAGCGTGCGTCCGAGACAGAAAAGGACAGTATGGGAGACAAGATTCAGTTCCACATGAGGTTATTAATTAGCAAATTACATAAATATTACGAACGTAAACATTAGGTGAGCAGGTTACATTGTAACCACGTGTCCTAACAACATGCTGTGACGAGAGAGGCAGTGATCAGCTATTTGGCTGTTTGTACCAGACGAAACATGACAGAAATTTGAATACAGCCTTTCAGAAGCACAGAATATGCACTCACTCATGAAACGGTAAGGTTTAAAATCTGTTTAATACATGTTAACCCTCTTTAACATCATTAAATGTAAAATGGCATTCAAACTCATATTGTTAGCATTTAGCTCTGAATAAAGCACACGAAATTTACCTGAGGTGATCACTGTCATAGGTTTCACAAGTTCAGCTGTGAGAAATAGAAGCCTTTTCTAATCGTTTAATTCGAGGTGTTGGTTAGGACAAAAACTCCCTTTAATATGGAAAATATTCCCTCTATCGCGTGTCGTTGCTTTTATTTAGAACACAGTTTAAATCACTCCCTCCTTGTATTCAAACTGGCAACCCACGCTCACGTTTGTTTTGATCCAGGAGTGCAACACCTAGTTTAACCACTGGGTGTCAAAATTACATACTGCACCTTTAAGTTCTGTTTTCTTTAAAAATCAATGATCTTTATTGCCTGATTTATATACAATATGTACAAGAAGCACTGCATTAAATGTATTTGTCCCGTGCCATGTCTTTAAAATATTATTTTACCACAGTATTGTCAATGGAGTTTCTGGCCTCACAGTTTTATGACTGACAGCGGGAAAGCTGTCCACACGAAGATAATCGGTCAGCTGGTAATTGTGATAAGGAACGACGTCATACCACCCCGTAGCGTTCATTTTAATGAAGAAATGCAGCCATACATGCTTCTGGCTACATAATTTGCAATCTCCAGAAACGTATATAGGGCTACATTTTCAGAATGAGCCTGTGTTGGATAAACTGGGTTAAATTACAAGAAATGTTAATAGACAAAAAGTTAACAAATTTTTGTAAGAGTTATTACTAGCCCTGGCCTCTGTCCAATAATAAATCAGTTAATTTGCCTTATCTTTTTGAATTATGACATAGGCTACGCATCCTGACAGAGCCCTGAATGAGTCAGCAGTATTTACACAGATGATTTTCAGGCTTTTCGCGCGACTTGACTTGGTGATCTGTAAATCCCGTTGTGTGTTGTACTACAGATCCTGTGGTGTGAATGAGATACATGCTCTCTAATGCCTTAAAGCTCTTCTAAGATCAGCCTCGTGCTATCATTGTAGCACTGATAGATTCTGAATGGGGGGAAAGTAAGCTGATATTTCTTCAGTCACGAAGGTGCAGTTCGGTCACTGACTCAGCAAGAGGAGGCTGGATTATGTCCTGTCACCCACCGGCGTCCCCACGGGGTGACTGCTGTGGTGCAGAGATACTCTCTCCACCTGTGGTCTGTTGGAGAACAGGAGAAATGCTCAGTCATTTACAGGTGTTCACAGACACCCATGAAAGCTGTGTATTGTGACTGAGATTGTGGCAAAATTCGCTACATTGATCTCATATTTAAGGGGGCCGATGCAGCATATCAGCAAATCAGTTACATTCCAGCATAAAACATGCTTTCGCGTGAATGTTGCATGTTTTTTATAAAATGTATTCAACTATGGAAGATCAAGTTGTTGCATGTGTGTCTTTGCTCCAATTATCCAATATGTCGATACTTGTGCCGATATGTCTGTAATATTCTGAAGCAGCAATACTGTTTTGTACTATTATTATGCTGTAGTTAAGTGGTAATCCAGCTTTTTTTTAAGAAAAAAAATATATATATATATACTTTCATGCACATTAACTCGTCAGTACCCGCCTTTTTATGGATGTCTCTGTAAGAAAACATTGTAAGTAATTAGAAATCTGGCAACCGCAATAATCAAACCCTTGGCAACAACTGTGGTTGGAACCAAAGTTCACAGGAATGTGTTCTCTGGAATCTTCTCAATCGGTGGACTTCTACATTCCTAATGCTTGCCGCTGAACCCATAGACTGTAAAAGATATGGACGTAGTATCCGTGACGTCACCCATAGGTTTCTGAACACTGCAAATGAAGCTACAAGTAGGCGCGGCCAACCATCGCCATTTTGTCTGCGCGTCATCGCACCAAACGCGGGATACCAAATAAGGGCAAAGAGGCGGAGAGTGAGCGGAGCTACAGACGCATGCTGGATTCTCAGCGTTTTGCTTATACCTGGCTTAAAACAGACTTATTACTTTGGGAGAACGCTTAATACTTCATTACCTGTGACTCGTTTGTGTTCTGACCACACGTGCTTGGTTGTACACTATATCAATAAAGTGTTTAGACTTTTAAAAACACTGTTGTAATACATTGAGCCACTAAACATTGTTCTTATGGCATTTTGCGACAGGAGGAAAACGTGAATTACTATCAAACACTTCAGATATAGTCTGTGTTAGTAAATGCAAGGCTGTTTATAAAATCCAGCACTAAAACTGTATGACAACGCTTCAGATGACTGTTTTATAGCCTACAACTAATCAATCTGTCAGATTCTGGAGTGCAATACTGGTCTAAAGAACATTTAAATGATAAATGATCTTAAATAAAACAAATACATTTATAGAGATGGTATATAAGCATATAAATTCCCTCACCTGTGAAATGGAGGCAACTTGAACGGTTTGTAAGCACAATTAAGTCCACACAGCATGCCATATCATCTGATAATTGCAGGAAATAATTCCAAAAGGCAAATGACGGTGTAAAGAAACATTAACCAAAACAAATACACGATTTATATGCCGAGCTCAGCGGCTAATTAGCCAGAATCAGCTGAGGTGACGAGACAGCGACCAGCGAGACCTAGCTGTCACTCAAGTGGCCACGCCCTTAATTATGCAAACTTAATATAACCTAATAAAAACTAAACGGATGAGTTATAAAAAAATTCACCCCCCTTAGAGTTGTCATGAAGGGTAATCATAGCTATATGCACCAAAGCCATTGTTTGTACCAGGCTGTAAACATGTTTTTATCAGCTGTAAAAATGGCCAATTTACCAATGCAGAAAGAAAGCATTTGGACTTCCTGGAGCCAGCCCCCCAGGCAGTTTTAGTTACTTCCGTATTGGCTTCCCGAGGGAGAGCGGGAGGTTGCCGCTTGGCTGAACCGCGTCATAGATCATTACCATAAAGTTGACTTGAATTGCGTCCGAAACCACCTGCTACTCAGTAGGTACTGCATTTGAATTTAAACGTACTACTCGGCTGTTAGAAAGTACGTTCTATACTGTATGAATGGGAGTAGTATGAATGGAACTGTGACGTACTACATCCACCATTTTGTTATGATCACGTGACCTACCCGCGTAAGTTGCGTCGCTTCACTCCCATTGATGAATTCTTTATTATTTTCTCTTATAAAGTTTTTGCATAAACTGGATATAGGGTTGATATTAGTTCACCAAACTGAAATAACTTTAACTCTGTATTCTGGCTTAATCTCTGACTGTGAAGAACATGCTCAAATGTGTTAAGTACTAACCTGATGCACAGCTGTCATGTGTGGTAAATGTCAACAATGATGCAGCTATTTAAAAAAATTAAAAAGCTGGATTTTTTAGATGGGATGTTTGTCATAGATATCAGGTCACGTTCGGCAAATGATGTCCGTCAATTTGACAGATTTGCCCTCACAATTGTTCTGTAACCTTCTTATAGGGATAAAAAACAGAAAGTAAACAGTAAATGTCATCTTTGCTTTCACTATCGATTACACCATGAAGCGCACCTTTACAGTTGACATAACAGCTCAAAATGGTAATTTATGAGCTGAATCGCAGAAAATAAACCTTGTAACTCTGATCAACGAATGACATGTTTAGTCTACTCGCATATGACTATCAGTTTTGGTCCGTTTTAAAACAATCCGCTTTAAAAGCGAAACGTACAGCAAGCAACTTGGTGACAATTTTAATCCCTGTTTCAGAACAAGCCAGTGGATGAAAACACTCATCATACAAGAAAAATAGCTTTAGTAACAGGTGTTACCAGCGTTCGACATGAATTAATGGCAGAGAATTCAAAGAATTGAAAAATAGCATATAAACTCTGATCTGCTGGAAATATTTCTACATCTACAGGTGTTTCTCTAAACAGTACTGTCGCCTCACAGCAACAATGTCACTAGTTCGAATCTCAGCTGGACCGGTTGGCATTTTTGTGTGGAGTTTGCATGTTCTCCCCTTGTTGATGTGGGTTTCCTTCAGGTGCTCCGTTTTCCCCCACAGTCCAAATACATGCAATATAAGTGAATTGAATAAACCAAATTGACCATAGTGTATGAGTGTGTATATGAGACTGTATGGGTGTTTCCCAGTACTGTGTTGCGACTAGAAGGGCATCCGCTGCGTAAAACATATGCCGAAATAGTTGGCGGTTCATTCTGCTGTGGCGACCTCTGAAATAGAGACTAAGCCAAAGGAAAACAATTGAATAAATGATTCTGAAACCAATTATTATTTTTTTGACCAATACTTTTACTCTCTAGTTCTAGTTTTTATTTACTAAAATAGCATTGGTGTTGGTAATGTAACGGCTCGATTGGAACCTCACCCAAGGCTACTAAAAAAAAGTGTCAGGTACTAGGTACGGATTGCAGTGAAAAGACCCTCAAAAGTGAGCTTTACCAAACCGACCCGCATATGCATGCAGTGGAAAAGTGCCTTTAACAGTACATTACCCACCCGAACTCTATATGCCACACTTCTCAGTAATATAACAGAATGAGAGAGTGAAATAGCTGTGTCAAGCATTTTAAGAGGTGGAATCTCCAATACAGTTGCTGACTCAACTGACCAGTGGCGTGCACAGACCTCCTGTGGGGCAGAGGCAGAAGGACCAAAAGAATGAGCACTAAAAAAGTACGAAAGTTGTTTTTTTTCCACCTTTTCCTTCTTTGTGATTCTATTAATATTATTTGATAGATGTAGAATGGACAGGTACCTGTAAAAATAAATAAATAAATAAATGAGATAATGATAATATCAAGTAAACTTTACATTGCACAAAAAACAAAGATTCAAGAAGTTAATCATGTTGATTTCTTAGTTTAGTTAATTGTATGTTTGTATTACATGGAGGAAAGTAAAATGAATGAGGTAGTGTTGATTTGAATCCACTAAAAGGGAAATGTCATTCTTCAAAATATCAACTTTTCTGATTCACAGAAATATGTACTGTAACACAAAAAAAAAGAAAGATCATTCGAATATGGAATATATTGTTTCATTATACAATAATATGTATCATTTGTAACAGAAACAATGAAGCCAGAGCAGATGTTTTTGTGAGTGCAGGGGCTGGAGAATGCAGTGAGTCTCACCTGACTGAACACTGAATATATGTGCGGTCTTCATTGATATGCCTCCTCTCATGACAGCATGACAGGAGCTGCCAGACTCTTCCAATTTGCATAATCCTAATGAATATAAGTGAACCTTGTCCTCAAATTGCATTTTAAATAGACAACTTTTGTCTTTTCTCTTTTTTTTTCCTTTCTCAAAAGCCACAGTCTGTCCAGA
Organism: Danio kyathit; assembly: GCA_903798195.1. Classification (NCBI taxonomy): domain Eukaryota; kingdom Metazoa; phylum Chordata; class Actinopteri; order Cypriniformes; family Danionidae; genus Danio; species Danio kyathit. The sequence goes on from LR812519.1 coordinate 52,554,659, forward strand.
TGTCTGATGAGTTGCTTCGGTGTGAATTTCAATGACGTGAGGCTGATTAAACCTCTGATCGTCCCTTTGATTGCCCTGACAAAACTTCCTCAAAGAGATCCGTGTCGAAGGGTGATGAGAACTGGCCATGTTAGATAAACGCATTAGCGCTGAAATCTCATATCTTCAAACTCTCACTGCCTCATAAGGGCTTTTTTATACTTTATGTCGTAGTGATGTTCAAAGAGAGGTCAAAATGCCAGTCTGATTCATGAGACATTGCAGGTAGCATTTATTGAAGCTTGCTTGTGCTAGGAAGACAAAAATAAGTAATTGTTACTTTTTTCTCCTTACAGTTTTGAGTACACTAAAACATACTAAAGAATTGTGAGATGCTTGTAATAAAGTTAACCCAGGCTTACTGGAAATAAGTGCCCATGAATATATTTTTGAAAACTGACAAATATGTACCCGGGACTACGTTTTCTTGCAGTTTTTCTTTTCACAAATCCACTAGAGGGCACTGTGTGCATTTTTGTGAATCTTAAATACTTTACTGTGGCACGCTTTTCATCCTGTGGCACATTTCTCATTGGAACAACTTGTTTTATGTCCTCATTAGGACAATCTCATTGGGACAACTTGTTTTATGTTCAATCCACTTAAATTTTTGAAAACAACTAGGTTAACTTAATTGATTTGTGTTGGGACAACATGAAGGAATTGTGTGAAACCCAGCAATTTTTACAGTGTAGGGTAGATTCATATTTTGGGCTCTATTTTAATAATCTAGGCACAAAGTCTAAAGCGCATGGTGCAAAAGCATTAAGAGCATGTCCAAATCTTTTGCTATTTTAAGGACGGAAAAATACGCTTTGTGCCTCAGCGCATGGTCTAACAGGGTTGTGCTTATTCTCATAATGAGTTATGGGCGTGTTTTGAGCATAACAAGCATTAAACCAATCAGAGTCTGATCTCTCATTCCCTTTAAGAGTCAGTTGCGTTGCGCCATGGCGTGTTTGCTATTTACATGGTGGACTTTGTAAGTGGAAAAACTGAATGCTTTACTAGCAAGAAAACAGTTAAACAGACCATCTGCAGGACGTGGATAAAGAATGAGCCTCCTCCATTTGGTCTTACTTTCTCTTTACTTTACTTTTACTATTTACTCTACTCCTTTACTTCTGTGGATAAGGAAACAGTGTTGTACACACTCCACTAAAGACATCCATTAGCCTACATATTTAATTTTGTTTGTTAAACGCAAAGATTTGTTTCAAAACTATTTCTAAATTCAGTTCTAATTTCCAGCAAATACATAAATGAACAGTAATAACGAAGTGTGGTAAAATAACTATAATTATTGTATAGTTATATCCAAACACACGTTGTATTCTTATGCCTCATATGGTGATGCATCTCCAAAACTCGACAGGTGGACAATTCTAAACTTTTTTTATTAAAACAAATATAAATATGCATATAATAAATAATAATATTATGTAAATAATACTACTTTTCTTACATTTTAATCCTTTAATTTGTTGTATATCCTGTGTGTATTAAGCAATGTGTACTTTGGACCTGCATAGGCACATAACTAACACGCTCTGCGCTGGACTTTAGACCTGGTTTCAGTTGGTCAGTGGCACTGTCTATTTCAGTTCCTCAAAATAGCAACGTGCCAACAATCCTATGCTAACACACCTCTTTTTTAGACCAGAACACCCATTAGTACACAAAGTGGCGCAAATGGATTTGCTATTTTAACAACATGACGCAAAACATGAAAATTAGGGTTGCGCTGGTCTGAAAATAGCAACAAATCGCGCCAAACACGTCTTGTGCCTTATTGCGCCAGGTGTATTATAGGGCTCTTTGTAAGGTAATAAAATAAAGAGGTTTACATGATAAAGTCCAGGCAACCACATCTTACAGCTTTTTAATCTTTCTTTCTTTCTTTCTCTTTCTTTCTTTCTTTCTGTGACAGTCCAATCAAATTGTAAGTTGTACTTTTGTGTGAATGAAATGAATCATAGGGCACCAGACTAAAGGCATAGTTCACCTAAAAATGACAATTCTGTCCTTGTTTACTTATCCACCACTTCCAAATCTTTTTGAGAGGCTTTTTACTGTTGAACACAACATTCCTGATGAATGTTGTAAAAAATATATCACTTTAGACTTCCATGTTTTTTTTCCCTACTGCTAATGTCAATAGCTGTTTTTTTCCAACATTCACCAGAATACACAGCATTTTTTTTTGTATTCAACAGAAGAAATAGTTTTGTAAAAGTTTAGAAGTTTTCATTTTCAATATTGGGTGAAAAAATATCTTTTAAAAATCTCAGATTAATAAATTCCCTTTTGGGCTGAGTTTTGGGTAAAGTGATGATTCATAGAACAGAGAAGAAAGAATAAGTAACCTTTAACAGACAGCTTGCTGTATAGCCCAACTCAGTCCCTTTTCCTTCTTTATGTTTTATTCTCATCCTTTGATTCTGCGATCTCTCTTTGTTGTGTTGAAGTGTATTTGCAGTGAGAGTTCCAGAGAGGACACATGCCACTCTGCATTGATTGATGATGTAGTTTCGGACTGTGTCGAGCCAACCACAAATGTCTAGAGAAAACTATGAATATCTGCACTTTCATCACAATCAATATGTCTAGTCTTATGAAAATCTTTGCTCTATGGGTTTAAAATAAGATATTAATTTAAAATACAAAAGTGAGTGTATACATTAAATAAAAATGAAGGTACAAAATCTGTCACCTTTTCACAAGGTACATTTTTTTTTCCTAACAGGTCCTTAAATGTACATGTTGATATTCAGTTGAAGTCAGAATTATTATCCCCCCTTTGAATTTGTTTTTTTTTTTTAAATATTTCCCAAATAATGTTTAACAGAGCAAGGAAATTTTCACAGTATGTCTGATAATATTTTTTATTCTTGAGAAAGTCTTATTTGTTTTATTTTGGCTAGAATAAAAGCAGTTTTTAATCTTAGGTCAAAATTAGTAGCCCCGTTAAGCTATATTTTTTTGCAATAGTCTCCAGAACAAGCTATTGTTATACAATAACTTGCCTAATTACCCTTACCTGCCTACAGTAGTTACTCTAAATAACCTAGTTAAGCCTTTAAATGTCACTTTAAGCTGTATAGAAGTGTCTTGAAAATATAGTAAAATATTATTTACTGTCATCATGGCAAAGATAAAATAAATCAGTTATTAGAAATGAGTTAATAAAACTATTATGTTAATAAATGTGTTGAAAGAATCTTCTCTCTGTTAAACAGAAATTAGGTTATGTTAAACTAATAATTCAAGGGGGCTAATAATTCTGACTTCAACTGTACATGTTTGCCTCATAGTACTTGTATGGTACAAAAGTGTCCCTTTAGAAAAGGTACCACCCCAGTGACTGATTTTGTCTCTGAGTGTGTATACAAAAAAGACATTGTAGGTATAAATGTGATGGGATTTAATGTTTTAAATATTAATGTTTTGAAGACACTTAATAATAATAAAAAAATTTAGAAAAATGCTCTCAATTTATTTTAGGCATGTTTAGTTTGATTTAAATAAGCTGTGGTGCAGTTGTTCTTTTAGCACAGTTTATGTGAGTGTAAATGCTACCATATGAATCATGTTGAGCACCAAACATTTGGACTAAGACATGTTCCAGTTCTCATTACAATTCAACACTGGCAGCAACAATATGTCTTTTTATTTTATTTTATTTTATTTTATTTTATTTTATTTTATTTTATTTTATTTTATTTTATAGCGACACGGTGGCACAGTGGGTAGCGCTCTCGCCTCTCAGCAAGAAGGTCGCTGGTTCGAGCCTCGGCTGGGTCAGTTGGCATTTTTGTGTGGAGTTTGCATGTTCTCCCCGTGTTCACATGGGTTTCCTCCGGGTGCCCCGGTTTCCCCCACAAGTGCAAAGACGTGGTAAAGGTGAATTGGGCAAGCTAAACTGTCGGTAGTGTATGTGTGTGAATGAGAATGTATGGGTGTTTCCCAGTGATGGATTGCAGCTGGAAGGGCATCCGCTGCGTAAAACCTGTGCTGGATAAGTTAGCGGTTTATTCTGCTGTGGCGACCCCTCATTAATAAAATAAATAGGACTCGCCTTAGGAAGAACAAAAAATAACTTGACTTCTAGTTGATCATTTGGTATCAGAAGTGGCTACTATGAAAGGCAAAGGCCTCTAGATTATGCAGCAATTTGTATCTATATATTGTATCTACTATATATACAGTACAGTCAAGCCCGAAATTATTAGTAAATTCTGACTTAAAGTTCTTGTTCAAATGTAAATAAAAGCTGATAATTATTTTCCCACAATGATCTTTTAGGAGAAGCCTGTGTCATTTACAGTCAAAAAATAGCTTGCATGGTTAAATAAAAGTAGTTTTAAGTCAGAAGTTGCCAGGGGTATGAATAATTTTGGCCTTGATTGTATATTTTTTGTCTTACTGTTTTTCTTAAGTTTTGACATAACCAGTGTACTTTTATACATCATGGGGTTTTTTTATACCGTTTATACACCACAAGTTCATTCAATATACAAAATGTAAAAAAAAAAAATATTCAAAAAAAAAAAAAAAGACACACCAAGAGAGGCATCTATTGGAGAGAATGTGAACACAATGACAAAAGGAAAAGCTTTGATTATTTGGCCACAGGGGACTCACATATGGCTGTTTGCCACGATCACAAACTGGATCAGAGGTTGTGTTTCCCCCATTCTCTGCTGTTCCGAGTGCTGTTTGCTCCCTCTCTCATTGTCATGTGCTAGTGCCCCAAAGGTCAGAGGTTAAGCGGGTTGAAAGCAGCAGTAGCTCTGCATGTCTGTGAGTCAGCAGATGTCTGACACTGACTGGATGGAGGTTTTTGTAGAGCACAGAACAGCTGTGAAAGCATGATAGAACACCTGCTGCAGTCTAAACTCCCTTTATTTGTGCTACTGTGCTACTTGCTTTGTTTGCTAATACGGTTCTATTAGTTAATGTTAGTCTATGTATTTACTAACAATGAATAATATTTGTAGAGTATTTATTAATTATAGTTTTATATTACTAATGCACTTTTAAAATCCAGCTCTGTGAGTAAACAAGAAATAACAATGAATGACTATATTTTTATGAACTAATGTTTACAATGTTGTTTGTTCATGTTAATAAATACATTGATTAACATTAACTAATGGAACCTTATTGTAAAGTGTTACTAGAAAAACTTTCAGTTGAAGTTTAAACCAATATATTAGTGTTGTCTATAAAAAAATAATAAAATAAAATAATAATAAAAACTTACCCGAACAGTTTAATAAAGTGATGTGATATTTCCGTACACTGTATGTAGTTTTCTATATAAGATAACCCTTAAGCCTAGTTCACACTACAGGATTTTAAGCATCGGCAGATCGCTGTGCAGTTCACACTACATGACTTGATTTTGTGTCTTTTAATCGCTGTGGTGTTCACACAACGCAACACTACGTAAATGATCTACAAGAGGGGGGTCACACACTACATGATCTTACAACAACTTGTTCGCCAACAGTTCAGTCAAGCTACCAAACCACAGCCAATGAAATTTTGAGGGGGAAGTCGTCAGAAAAAGCTGAACACTATTGGCTGCTTGTGTGCTGATTCAGCCTGATCTCACGAGGAAACGTAAGTATTTTACGTTTTGTCAGTTTAGTGGCTAATTCGTACGAATTCGTACGAGTTCAGTCGTACGAAAATGTACGATTTTAAAAAGGAGGCATGGCACCTAACCCCACCCCTAACCCCAACCGTCATTGGGTGATGGGCAAATCGTACTAATTTGTACGAATTATATCGTACGAATTCATACGAATTAGCCACTAATGAAAAAGTTACGAATTGCCGTGAGATAGCGTTGGCTGATGACATCACTGACAGCGTTTCAAGCATTCAAGGGAGCACTCTGACAAAACTAAAAGGAAAAAAAGGGAGCACTCTAACGTTTCCTAAATATCTGTGTATGTCTTTCTAACATTGTTATTTTTTTTAAATTGCAAAACAGTAAAGAACTGAGTATTTCTACCTTTAATTACCATATTGGTCAAAACGACTGCATGCATGTCTGCTACTTTTTCGCTGTGATTTTATATATGCATGTATTTCTTTACCTAGCAACTTCCTGCTAAAATAAACAAAACTTTCTGATAGCAAAAACATAAATTTACTTCAGATATATATTTCCAAACAGCATATTCTGTGCCGCGAAATAGCTCCTGTTTGAAAGTGAAAATTAAAGCGAGGCTCAGACCTTTGCATGTTCTAGTATCTTAACTACATATTTATAGGCTGTATTACCAAAAGAGATAATATTATTAGGGTAATGCTGTCATAAAATATGATGACAGACATTCAAAGCTTAATTTTAATAATGCAATAGAAGTTTTGAATGTAAATATGATGTGAGAAAGGTCAGAATGACCAGTATGGTCATTCTAATAGTTACAGAACTCTAATATAGCCTACTCTTGTGTCCGTGTTAACACAGAATGAAGCGAGTGCATGGATGCCCATTCTGGCCAATCACAGACGTTTCTGTTCAGCTCCTGAACACACAGCCATTCAGCTCATGCTGATATGCTCTCTCATTGGCTGCAGCTCGTCACTACATCTGACCACACGTGGGGTCGAGTCCGCCGACTACTCTGGAATATTCAGCATGCTAAATATTGGATTTCCGTCTGCGAGGTGTCGGCGACGCTTCAGCGAGCCTCTTTGACGCGTTGTTAAGTAGTTCACACATAAAGACTGCTGAGCGCCGTGCACCCGCAGATTTTTCCCCGATCACAGCCCGATCTGTCGGCGAGCTCGTTAACTTCCAAATCGGGCTCAAATCAGGCTTAAAGTCCTGTAGTGTGAACTAGGCATTATGTGCCGTTGGGGATGTTTTCATCCACTCTGGGGTGATTTTGAGTGTTAAAGGTTCACGACACCCCAGAGTACTTTTTTTGAAATTTTAACAGATTTGTGTGTGTTGAGCATCAGTTAAGACAACGTTGGTCTCCTCATGGTTTGTGTCTCATTTTGTGAGCCAACTGACAACAGCTGTTCGCTCCCCTCTTTTTCCTTCCGTGGTAAAGTCAGACGGATAAACAGAGAAGTAGAAAGTTTCCAGAACTACGTCATATCATCAATATTATTCAAGATTTTTTAACTAATCATTTTTATTATTTTTAGAAATTATTTTAATGATTATAAGGATTTTTATAACCATTTATTTTATCAAACTTTGATGTATCACTTGCTTTTGTTCATATCTCAGACAGTTTTATCTAATAAAGTTTATTAAAATATTACAATATTATTATTATTAGAAATACAACAGAACATGAGTTGCTCTACAAATATATATTTTTTATTATGGCAAGAATAAAAGCAAAAAAAAAGCACACTTACTTAAAAATACAGATGTTTTTTTTAGATTTAGCCCACTCCACAATTCACACATTACTGTCTGGCTAGTTTCTGTCCTATACTTATGCTAAAAAGGCAATAATGGTCCAACATCCCTGACCAATATCACTAATAAAGCCTAGAAAAACTGGCCATCCGTATATTGTAAACCGATAGGTTCAAATATTCTTTTCAGGTTATCAAAGAAATAATTTGTCTCTTAATTGTAGTTTTGTAACTATTAAATTGTTTTAAATTCAAAATTGTAATATATACATCAGTGTTAAACCTATAACTGGTGGAAAAACATATTTCTGTAATTGTGTATCTGGGTCTCCACTTTTACCATAGCCTGTTTTGGCTTTAACAAACTTATCCCTCAGGTTTTTCCAAACCTTTTAAAAAAAACATTATCTCCTTTCCCACGGCTGCTGCTATTTCTAGCCATGAATTATTGATCATCAGGTTATCTCACGGATCATAAAGAGGTCTGTACAGTCGTACTGTTTCAGACGAAATCTCTTCAAAGTCATTCATATTCAACTCAAATCAAATGCGGCACATTGCGCGTTGTTCGCTCGAGTCTCAAAAAAAAACATGCGCTTCGCTGGCCGAAATCATGTCGCGCGCACCCAAAGCGAACCTCTGTAAACTCCACGATGACATCACATTCGCTACGCACACTCAAGCGAACTAGCGGACGCGTTGAATATAAACCACGCTTTATCCTTCTGCTTGCAGCGTTCCACGCCCATCTCGGAGCATTTTTTGAAAAATCTCTTAGGTAGACTTAAAACGAAAGAGGGGGGTTTCATGGCCCTTTAATTTAGCCTTAACTTTTTCTATGTTTCAGCTAGCAGAATTATTTTGGTGACAAATCTTATTTTGGCACATATTTTTGAAAAATGCTTAGAATTTTTTAAAATACTCAACAAAACATTCTGGGCAAATGAACTACCATTTTTTTATGTTAGGGATGAAAACATACACTGAATTAAACTGCTGTAAAATGCATCAGATAAATCTTGCATAAATCTATTAATTAACTTCAGTCCTGATCAAAACTACTAAATTGTTTAGAATTTTATTTATTTATTTTTTTTTTACCAAATAATTGCCAAATTCATAAATGATGTCAATGATTTGGTAAAAAAAAAAAAACACACAGAAAATTGCTTATTTTCAATATTTTCAATATCCTGTTGTGGACAGGATTTTGTTTACCTTTATCTCAGTCTTAGACATGTGAACGATTAGTAACAACATTGCCTTTGATGCATTGTTTGTTTTTGTGCAGCATAAGATTTTCACTTTTTCAGTTCCTGGCTGTTTTTGTCCAATGGACTTTCATTATAACCACATATTTTGATTGCAAAACCATGACACCATATAATCATGCAATCTTGATTGTTGGTGGTTTTTCCTGTTGGCAGGTGGCAAAATTTGTAATATTTACTGTTGATCATTAGTTGGCACCATTAACCCTTTAGATAGGCCTGTGCAAAAAAAAAAAAAAAAAAAAAAAAGCTTAGTTTATGGATTTTATATGGAGTATAACAGCAAATTAAAGTTTGTGTATGTGTAAGTGTGTATGTGTAAGTGAGTGACCTTTGCCCACTTGCCTTCATGTGTCTGAGAAAATCAAATTATGCTTTTCAGACCTACATGGAGTAAAAAAAACAAAGACTGTATTTATGCACCAGCTGTCTTTTGATGTTGAGAAGTATGGACCCCCTGTGTGTGAAATGCTTGTGTTTTATTGATGCTTAGGCCAGTTTCAAATGTTAAAATCTTTCAGTGATACACTTTTCCACTTGTTTTGTAAAATTATATAATAATCTCTGCAAAATAATCTCTGCATTAGCTGTGGCCAATATTAGCGGTTAGAGTACTGACAGTTCTACACTTAGAATTTCTATAGGAAATAGGACACCCGCAGGAAATTTTGCCATAATCTTTTCAACATACTATGGTTTGGGACATGCTAGTTCTATTTTCGAAGACTGTTTAGGATGGATAGTATTGAAAATAACGAGCAGCATCTGTTTATGTGAAGCAGCAGATTTGACTAAAATAGATATTTGTTAATGATGCTCCCCATTGGCAAAAATTAATTCCACAAATTTTATGCTTTGACACTTTGAATTGACCGATTTTAAGTGACGTTGCAATAAACATAAAAAACATAAATGTCAGAAAAGCAAAGTACTGCCATGCCCTTTCCTTCTTTTATATTCCTTGGCTGATCACATCACAATATTCTGTGAAAAACTGATTAATTGAAGCTGATGTCATTCTTTCAGAGGATGCAGAGGAAAAGATTTGTGATCGTGTTCCTCAAACAAAACAGCTTAGATTTTGGTCCTTAAACTAGGCCATTCATTTTATTGCTTTCAGCTGATATGCTCTGAAATCAGCCGAAGCATTCAACTCTTGGCTCTTCAGAACAATTCATTTTTGTAAGGGGCCGATGAAGGCGTGATGAGTTTTTCATGAAATGCTCTTGACTTCCATTATTAGTGTGCTCATGCTGAGCGGATCTGAATGACTGAACAGTTTTCTTCATCCCTTTTGGATTCAACGCAAATGGCTTTGATGGAATATTCAGGAATGCTACACTATACTACAACTTGCTTTTCTAAAGAGAAAATTTCAATTCTCCATGAATTTGTATGTTGGTCCAGTGTGACCCAATAAGTAGATTTCCCACATAATATAGACTCAAAAAATCACATTTGTTGTTTGTTCAAACTACTTATTTAAAATAAGCTGAAACAACACAATTCTTGAGTTTTTTGGGGGGGACAAATTATTTGTTTTATGTCCATTCCACAAAAATTTGTGAAAACTAATAAGTTAACCTAATTCCTTCATGTTGTTCATGTTTTTTTACAGTGTACATATGTGATAGAGAGAGGAATGGTAGTGTGAATTTTAAAGTGTTGTGTATTGACTTTTCTTTAGTTAATTTTCTTGATGACACAATATTATTATTTTTATGTATTCTCTTTAAGAATAAATTGCCCAATAAGAGCTTAAAGGCACCACAGAATGAAAATCTGCATTTACTGTACCTAGGCATAGCTGAATAATAAGTGTTCAGTGCATGGAAAGACATACTGTGAGCCTCAAACACCATTGTTTCCTTGTTCTCATGTAAATCCAATGAGTGTAAAATCCTGGTAAAAACAGGAACAATAACCAGACAGTGACTATGTTTACATGGACATCATTAATCAAATTATTTGCCTTACTCTGAATAAGACAATAATATGATTAATGTGTTTACATGAGTTGCTTTTTGAATGTTTCTTTCATGATCCCATTTTACATGTTATATCACATAGTTCGCTTAATGTCATTGCGTCACCGTGTTATCCACAATTTCAACTTTAACTGCAGTTCGACACTTTCACTTTCATTTCTGAACATTTCATGCATGCCCTCTGTGACAAATGAGATATTGGATACAAGAACGAACTGCTGGAAGAGTGTTGTTTTAACGGAATTTGATACCGCACGCCAAATGGGAAAAAAAACCTCTGCATTTCATGATGCTGGTGTCTGTGGTCCTTCACTGACTCAGTAGGTGCAAAGAATAATGTCAAACAGCTGTGTGTGTAGACTATCCTGTTGCAAAATGTGGTGAAAATGCTACATAACGGTAACAGTTTGATTAAGATGTTTACATTTCTGTACTGTACTTATTAAATAATACGACTAAAATCGGCGTACTCCTCATGTCTTAATTCCATTTTTGTTTAGTTCGATTATGACTTTAGTTGAATTAAGGTAATCAAAAATCACTGTTTACATGGTAAACTCTTATTCAGAGTATTGTCTTAATCATATTAAAATCGGATTATTGGTTTCCATGTAAACGTACTCACTGACACTATGTGAGATCATTAATATACACACTCTATGCTGCATTTCATTGACCACATGTTTCTTAGTGAGATTACAACAAAAATAATTTTGACCTTATTTTTAAATTTATCTAAGCTTGTATTAAGTGAAGTTTATGTATAAACTAATTTCGAGAGGATCACGTGTTTATGATTGACCACAGCTGGTCCTGCATTAGCACACACATATTAGCAATCGGATGAATCCTAACACACTATAAATAACCAGAGTTTCTTACCTTAGTTATCTTAGTCTTGAAGAATCCCCCCTTCCACCCCTACTCCTCTTCCCTTTTCCTAAATAGGGTGGCATGGCGGCTCAGTGGTTAGCACTGTTGCCTCACAGCAAGAATGTCACTGGTTCAAGTCCTTACTAGGCCAGTCAACATTTCTGTGTGGAGTTTACATGTTCTCCCTGTGCTCGCGTGGGTTTCCCCTGGGTTCCTCCCACAGTCCAAAGACATGAGACATAAGTGAATTGACTAAACCAAATTGGCACTATAGATGAACTCTTAGTCAGGCTCCTATACCTATACCTTTTAGTCAGCAGTTTATCTCTCCTTAGCAATCCCTATAATCTGTCATAGGCCCTAACTTAAGCAGGGGAGTTTTCGAGATCTGAGCTCAAACTCCCCTCTTGCCCTTCAAACGGGAGGGAGCCCTGAGGCTCGAAGATTGTCTGAGCTCAGGGCTATCATCAGTTAATTGGGAACTCTTGAAACATTTTATGAACATCATCTGGGACTCTTAATTGTTAAAACATCAGAATGAAAAATGCGATATACAGATTATAAATTTATTCAGTGTCACCCATAATGCATGAGGCATAAGGTCAATTTAAATGTAGCTTTTGTCTCGTGTAAGTTTAATGTGTATATTGTAAAATTTGCTATGTACACTAGAGCTGAAAATCTTTGCCCAAACCCGACGGGACCCAGCGGGACCTGACAGGTTCGGGTTTAATTTCCATAATTTTAGACGGGGTCGGGCCGGGCTTGGGCTTACGCAGTAAATGAATAGCCATGTGATGCATTTCGATTAGCGCGAGAAAGTTATCAAATCGTTTGTTACAACATTAAAATCCATGCCTGCAAAGGTAAAACAAATGATGACGGAGAAGTTAAAAAGAGTGAATTTTGAATTTCATTCTAGCCGCCAAGGTATTTCAGCGGGCACTCATACACTGCGTATTACGGTAGAGCGCTAAACAGCAATGTATGCACAGCAAGCTGACAGGGAAGGATGACGAGGTCACTCGCTACACTGAAACCGCTGTCATGGCAAATTAAATGGATGTTTCTTGGCTGGTAGAAGATGAACAAACAATCCTACCCAAAACTTGCAAATTAGCCAGATCAGAACTATGCATCTCGGCCTGTAGCAGCAGCAGTGAAAGGGTGTTCAGTGCTGCTGGACGCACCATCCTGAGTGCAGGACTGCGCTAAAGCCATTTACAGTGGATTCAATAGTGTTCCTCCACAAAAACACGTAGCCTAATCTTGGTGAGTAAAGGGTTTTTAAATTATAAATAAATATTAATTAAACCATAAAATCATAATGTAGACAGAGTATATAGGCTATTCGTTTAATATTCAGCTTCACCGTCACCGTAAGGCCAGATTGTGGAAAGAAGTGGCGAAACAAATCCAGCAGAGTCTTTATCTTAATTTCGTTATTGCCAAATACCCCTCATAATTTAGAATTTATTTTTATTTAATTTGTTAAGAAAGTCTTCTTTTCATTGGTGTGTTGGCCAATTTAAAGGCTAAGTCTATGTTACGATGTTACAGAGGACTTTTTTTTTTTTGTTCCAACTTCCAAGTGGCCTATGGCCTATGTTTGTTACGAATAATTATGTTAAAACATATAAATGACTCATTCTTGAAAAAAGGCAAAAGAGCTGTGTGCATGTGCACATTTGAATAATGTCGGGTTATAAACGGGTTCGGGCTTTATAAAGCTGTCAATCAAAATGTACCTGTCGGGTTCGGGGCCGAATTCTGTTGGGCTTGGGCCCTATCGGGCCTAATTTTTATGGCCCGATTACAGCTCTAATGTACACCACCGGTCAAAAGTTTGGGGTCAGTAGGATTTTTAAATGTTTTAAAATAAGCTTCTCCTGCTCATCAAGGCTGCATTTATTTCATCAAAAATACAGTACAATATGTAAAATTGTGAAATGTTATTGCACTTTAAAATAACTGCTCAAAAGTAGTTTATAATTTAATTTAATCATTTATTCCTATGGTTTTAATGATGAATTTTTAGCTTCATTACTCCAGTCTTCAGAGTCACATGATCCTTCTAAAAATCACTTTAATATTAATTATTATTTTGATTATTATTTTGATTATATATATATATATATATATATATTTTTTTTTTTTTTTTTTTTTTTTTATTATTATTAATGTAATTATAATAAAAGCAATAATGACTGGAGTAATAATTTTATTTGAAACTACATACAATAAGAACGCAGTTATTTAAAATTTTAATAAATATTTAACAATTTAACATTTTTTTTACATTTAATAATGTTGCCTTGATGAACAGATGAATTTTCTTTAAAAAAAAAAACATGAAAAAAAAATCTGACCCCAAACTTTTGACCGGTAGTGTATGTTTATACTACAGATAGCTATAGGGGTTACAAGATTTGTTTTTTGTTTTTTACTTATTTATCCCAGAAACCTACTATGTAAATATCAGAGAACAATTTTAAATATATTGAATCAATGCACTCTATGGACTTCCGGTGTTACGGTTTAACTGGTGACCATGTTAACTGGTGACTTTTTCCAGATGTAAACTATTCACGTTTGCAGATTGGCAGATTCGTCACTTTTTCACAGATACAAAACATGCCCATACCAAATAAATATTCTTATTACTTGGTGTCAGTGTCATTGTAAACATTATTGATTTTAATATTTGTGTAGCAGAACAGTATATAAACAAAATTAATCTAAAAAAAGAATTATAAATTACATGTCATCAACGGGATATGATATAGTCAAAAGGTTTAGCACGAGTATCAAATGACCTATGAGCTAATCAGGAGAAAGCCACAAAGACATTGAAAAAGACTTAAACTGACACCACTTTAGTGGACAACGTTACACTGGCTAACATTGCTACCTTGCTAGAAACCAAAGAATTAGCATTGCAGCTGATTTCAAAACCTCACTTGTGGCTTTAGAATCAATACATTCTATGAACCTTCAACCAGTTCATTTTTAAAAAATTATCACAATTTTTGTTCATATTTGTATATTTACAATGATTTATTTCTTCATAATATTGCAGTCGCAACAGATTTCCTCACCCCTAATGGGATTTCTTTTGAAAATCAAAATTATAACATTGACCTCAGTGGACGTGAACTTATGTAATATAATAATCAGAGATTTTGCAGATTCCACTCCAGTTTGAATTAGATTATTTTAGCTGATTCTACTTCATGACAATGTCCTTATCCAAGTGTGCTATGTGAGAACAATGTGCAAACATGTACAAAAATAGAATGATAATAAGAAGTGTTACTTGCAAGAAAAGTGTCAAGCCTTTGAATGTCTTTTAAAAAGTTGATTGTAATGATCTCTGCAAACTTGGCTTCTCAGCTTAATTAATGTGCTGTGCTTCACAGCCGCTATTTTTGTCGCGTTTCGTAATGTCAGTTTTCAAACTGTGGGTCAATATGTCTTTATGCTCTGTCTCTTCTTGATAATTGCTTGTGCACTGGACTGAGGGGAACATGCCTTAGAAACTACTTTACCAAAGGAAACTTTCTGAAGACAAATCAGACACATAGGCACGAGTGGATCTGAATGGGAAATGTCAATAATTCACAAGTGTTTTATCAAGATGACCATCACAGAAATTAAAAATAAAATATTAAAAATAAAAATACTATTTAGATTATGTTTGGTTAATACATATATTACTGTTTAGCATAAAAACTTTATCATGGGTCAACAACACACACATTTATTTATTTATTTACTTATTTATTTATTAAAAAGTTGACAAGTAAACATTTCTGATTTGAAAACTATATTTTACAGTTAACAGAACATAAATACAACATCAGGATTCTGTTTCCCCCTGTCATGTGTTCAATGTACTTTCTGTTTTATCGTGTGATTCCTTTGTTCTGTTTTCCCGCCATTTGTTAGTTTTCATTAGATCCGCCTGTGTTCACATAAGTTAATCATGTCTTGTGTATTTATACTTCCTAGTTTTGGTTATTTCTTGTCTGTGGTTGTAATGTCAACCTTCTCCTCATTCGGGGGTCTGTTCTTCGCACATGGATTACTCAATTAGCTGGATTTAGTTATTGATAATTTGACACAATCCAGGATCGTTTTCGTCTTCAAAACTCATCTGGGAGTTGTTGTCAAACCCACATGTATGCTCAGGTCTGCAGGTAGCTCAAACCTGCTGGGGAGCAGGCTTATTTCATATAAACAGGATTAGATCTGGTCTTTTCAAGCAAAGGTAATACTCAAAAATATGTACCGAATTCTGATATCTTCTTACAGTAGTAGTTATATACACTTGAGAAAGTAGTAAAACTTATGCAATCTGCACTCCAAAATAAAAGTACAAACACTGTCACGGCCCATTCACATGGGGCGTCAGCGATACCGAACTGAATTGTGGGTCCGTCGGCGCTGCTTCAGCAGCGTTGCTTGCTGCAGGAGTTGGGACTTTCTCAACTTTTCAAGTGCCAACGGAAAAGTCAGCCAATCAGATTGTTGTATGCAAATACCCCAGCTCAGACAGTTGCCGACTGCTGACTAGTTTCATTGGCTGACACTTCTATGATAATCGCTTCAGCCCCAACTTCAGACACGCCCTCTGTCAAGCGTTAATGCTGAAGCCCTGTGAGAATCGGGCATCATGGGGTTCAAAGAGAACATTTATTAATAGGGACTTTTCAGATAAAAACATATACTGTTTTATGGTACCAGCTTTAGTATGGTACCTTGTGGTAGTGATGGTAAAATAAAGCTTTCTGAACCAGTGAACCGTTCGACTCAATTGTATCGGAAAAAGGTTCGTTACATGAAGCTTTCTAAATGAGAGCTCGATGAGGACCTCTGCTGGTTAAAGTGTGTTGCAAAAATGTCAAATGTTCACAACTGACCAACTCATTCATGTAGTAATACAACAACAGTAATATAAACAAATTACTCAAATACTGTAGTTTTTTACACATAAGGTATGTTACATTACACCACCGATGACTAGTAAAATTTAAGTTATTCAAAGATATTTACATTAATTGTATTCCTTCATTCACCCACTCATTCCAAGTGGGGATCGAACCAGCGATTCCTGCACAGGAGGTGAATGCTCTAAGGACAAGGCTATGGGAGTGAGGCTTTTAGGGCTGCACTCGCCAGCTGGCCTTCATTACACACTATACTACAATATGCAGTGGTTTTCTTTAAAGGTAGTTGTATAAAATACACTAATACACTTTAGTATGGGTTAAAAGCTTTTTACTATTGTATTTTAGTTTAATTACTGGTGCGTGAGACCGATGCAGTGTTTTTAAACAGTAGAAATGTATGTAATCAACGCCTAATCACTCGCTATACACTTTACTAACCCATGAGGGTGTTTAAACCTTTGAATCAAAATTTGAAGTAGTCACGTGGATATAGGTGAAAATGAAGCTTCAGACGTCACTGATCACGTGATGATGGCAAAACGAATCAAGCTCCGGTACACTGCTTCACTGCGAGATGTATCATTTTTTTGATACATGCTTCGAAGCCTCGGCGCACAACGTCACATCACTACCTTGTGGTACCAGTATTTAGTGTGTATGATAATAGACATGCACAATATTCAACTTTTTTTTTTTTAAGGAGTAATCATTTATGCAGTAATGGAAGTTTTGACAGCTAATATGATGGTAATTTGATGCTTCGCAAAAAATTGTAGACAACTTTACCAATATCAAAATGCTTCTTTGATGCAAAATTTATTTAAACAGCCAGTTATTAAAAATCTACTCTAAATATAAAACTAAATAAATTGCTAAATACTCTTGACACGTGAAAGTGTAAAGCATGCAGCCCACAACAAAGGTGGAAAGTTATTGCGTGTCATATTTAACAAACAGTTTACTATGAATTTTATATAATTTAGCTTACATGGATAATTGAATATTAATCAGATGATGTCATTATGCTGCTGTGCCATCAGCCAATCGTTGCATTGCTGATCATGATTTCGAGGATTGATAGATCAGTCCTTCACAACACAAACAGCGATCTCAGATCAGTTCATCCTGACATTTTAATTTTATTCTCAAACTTGTTTGAAGAACCAAATTAGCCAGAGATCAGTTATTAAGATTAAAAGATCCAGGATCTGCGAAATCATCTTAGATCATTTAAGCGAGTTTTCGAAGAATGGTCCCCTGGTTTCTTATTAATTCCTGTTTTCCAGTAAATTTAATGTGAAGACATTTTAAGACATTTTAATAATACAAAAACAATGCTTGCACTAATTAAATATTTTCTTGAGATATCACACAAGGCTAAAATTGTATTTTTTTTTGACAATAATTAATACAAACCACAATATTTAGCATTATCTCTAATTAGATATTTTTTCAGAATACACTTTATAGACTAAGCGTTTAAATTAATTATTGATATAAATAGGACAATTATTATGTGGGTGGTTTTGTTTATATATTAGACCATAGGGTCAGTTGTTTTTTGTTTTTGTTTTGTAACAATTGCACTTGCATTTTAGCTGGATTTTGCTGGCAAATTTAGCATTTAATACTACTGTCATGTGTTATATACACAATGTGTGCTGGGAAAAGCTGCCAACACAACAATAATGTGATTGTGGGGAAAAATGTGCACACTATAATTGGTGTTTGTATATCGGTGCGACACAGTTGCTGAGTGTGACATATGGTGAATTGAGTGAAAGGACCTCCAAGGGGGAGAAAGAGAGACGGACAAAGAGTGAGGAGGAGGATGTCAATAGTCAGCAGGATTCTGTCAGTGAATGCATTAAACTTGGTAGTGTACTATGTATGTCCACACATGTTCTCTAGAGCTTTACATTGCTCAGTAGGAACTGGCAGGTGAAGAGACGATTCACACTATTTGGATGCATTTTCAACACACAAGCTGGTTAAATCCATAGGGTGATTCCACAGGAAAAAAAAAACTGTTTCCAAGCTGAAGGCCATGCTGTTTTTAAGTCAGCATCACAGAAAGATTCACCCTGGAGCAACCTGTGGTTTGAAATTTGACCTTTTAGCTTACTAGCACTAAAAGTACTGATCTAATGGTAAGTACTCAACCTCAGGCCATCCTAGGTGTAGGATGAATGAATATTGTAGCTGGTTCTACCAGTGCTGCAACACCAAAGAAACAAAAGAAAACGTAAGCAGGCACATGATTATACATAACCATGTACATAACCCACTAATAATCTACAGAAAACCATTGTAAAAATACTTGTTAATTAAAAGGTTCTGTATTTTTTATGGTTTATTTGTAGTTATAAATTGTGTTATTGGACTTTAAGCTTCTCTTTTGATTTTGATGTTGAAAATTCAACTCTGCAGTTTAAAAAAGTGACTTTTATTGACATTCTTGTAGTTTGATATTCATTCATTCATTCATTCGTTTATTCATTCATTTTTCTTTGGCTTTGTCCCTTATTTATCAGGGGTCGCCACAACGGAAAGAACCGCCAATTACTCCAGTGTATGTTTTACATTGCAAGAATTAGATGCTTTGTCTCCAGTGAAGAGACTTGTTCATGCTTTTATCACCAGCAGGGTGGATTACTGTAATGAACTCCTCACTGGCCTTCCCAAAAGACAGTCAGACAGTTGCAGCTCATCCAGAATGCAGCTGCCAGGATTCTGACCAGAATCAGAAAATCAGAGCACATCACACCTGTACTCAGGTCTTTACACTGGCTCCCAGTTACATTCAGAATAGATTTTAAAGTATTATTACTTGTCTATAAATCACTAAATGGCTTAGGACCTCAATACATTACAGATATGCTCAATGAATACAAACCTAACAGATCACTTAGATCATTAGGATCAAATAAACTACAAATTCCAAGAGTTCAGTCAAAGCAGGGTGAATCGGCCTTCAGCTACTGCGCCCCCGCAGCTGGAATCAGCTTCCAGAAATGATCAGGAGTGCGTTTCCCAAACAACGATGTAACTCGCGGCTGAACTATCATAGTGCGATGCATCGTTTGGCAAAAGAACGATGTAGCGACGAGTGTTTCCCAAAACCCGTAGTTTCTCTGTCGCAGATCCATCGCTTGAACCACGTTAGTTATAACGTAAAACGCCCATAATGATGCTCTAAACGGGGTGGAGTAACAACTTCTTTAGAGAACAACACCATCATTTTTTGTGCAAATGATATTGTTTTACACGCACACGCATTTAAAATAAAACCCAATATTAGTTTTGGTAAAGACATGCACTCGTTTTCCATAGGCCTATTAATTAAAATATATGTAAATGGAACATATAGGGCCAATGTTTGCTTTACTAATATTATTGAGAAGTTGAACATTATTCTATTCTAAAACATAAAATCATTTACAAAAGCAAACACTATTCTAATATCATATATAAATCATATAAATAAATAAATAATGATGCTATTTATTATAAATATATTTACTTTAATAATAATATTAATGATGATGATGATGATGATGATGATTATTATTATTATTATTTAGGATATTGTTTATTTATTAAAAAAAAATACAATTTGACACATGCAAACCACAGCAGAAAGTTCTAACCAACAGACCCATGTCATATACAGCAGAGAAACTTAATAAAAACCACTATAAAATAAAAGAATTAACGTATGCTATGATTTTTATTTTCACAAGCTTTGGAGACGTAACATAATTTCTGCTTTTAAATATACCTATAGCTTTCGCCATGAGGCTGTGTTCAAAATGATATAAATTTTTTCAAAGTGCTCTGCGAAGGGAGCACAATTGTAAACATGAAGATCGCTAAAACTGAACTGTAAAATACTTTGAAAGCAAATTACACCTAAGAGAGATTAACTTAATGCTTTTTTATTTTAATCATTCCAACTTTGAATGTTAGAATGTTCTAAATGAATAGGGCATAGGGGGGATAAGTGGGAATAGAACACAGCCAGGTACTATGCTTCTAACTACAGCTCCAGAGGTGTCGTTTCAAGTGCTTAAGTTTGCGACGCAGTTTGCGAATGTTCATTGGAGCGATGGATTTGGGAAACAGCAAATCAATGAACTATGTTTGTAACGACGGAACTTGCGACCTTAGTTGGCTAGCGATGGTTTTGGGAAACGCACCCCAGATGTGCTCCAACATTAGGCATGTTCAAATCAAGACTGAAAACACATCTGTTTAGCTGTGCCTTTACTGAATGAGCACTGTGCCACATCTGACAGATCGCACTATTATGTCTTTCTTTTCTTTTTATTCTTTTATAACCTGTTTTAACACATTTTTATCTGTTTTTATCTGTTTTAAATCACTTTTTTTCTTTGTTTTTATGTTTGTATACTTGTCTGTTTTATTCCTGTTTATTTAAAGCTCTTTGAATTCCCAATGTGTATGAAATGTGCTAAATAAATCAACTTGCCTTGCCTTGCTTTGAATTACACAGCTATTACGCCCCAAAACTAGGGCAACTATGGGCATAATAAATGAAATAAGATGGTGGGTGGTGGATTTCCCAAGGAAAACAAACAAACAAACAAAAAAAATCCTTCGGTCGACAACCAAACGCGGACACTCAGTTGAGTAATTGGATAGATTTATAATAGAAAAGAGTAGTAATTTAAGTGAGCATCTCTTCAGGGTGGCCACAGGCCAAAATAACAAACAAAAGAATATGTGAAGTAAATAAACTAAATAACCTGCAAGTCTTTAAAGAAAAATACAGGAAGCTCCCCTTTTCCCTAAACATAAACAAAGTCAAAAGTAATCAAATAAACAGGCAGGCCACCCCTAAAAGCTCAAACTCTCAAAAAGTTGCAAGCACATGGACATTTCGACAAGAATAAAGTTTGGTCGTCGGCCAAAGGGGTAGGGAAATCCAGGAGCTCTCCACTCCCAGCAACCATTGCTCCAAAAATGAGCTCCTCAAACTCTGTCGGAAGCTCCCTTTTATAGCTCGCTGCGACCAGCAGCCAATCAGAGCCTGGACCACATTAAAATGGAAGCTTATAAGATAACAAAAAAAAAAACACAAGATGGCGGGACAAAGAAAAAGACACATGCAGTGTGCAACAAAAATAAATAAATAAACTTTTGTTGTAACAACAGCGGGTGCCCTTCCATCCGCAACCCAGTACTGGGAAACACCCATACACTCTGTCATGCATGCACACTCATACACTATGGCCAATTTTGTTCACCAAATTCACCTACAGTACATCTCTTTGGAGTGTGGGGCCAACCGGAGCACCCAGAGGAAACTCATGAGAACACGGGGAGAACATGCAAGCTCTACACAATAATGCCAACTGACCCAGCCGGGACTCGAACCAGCGACCTTCTTGCTGTGAGACAACAGTGCTAACCACTGAGCCACTGTGCCATCCTAGTTTGATGTTGATTAAGAAATAATATATAGAGCAGAGATGCCCAAAGTAGGGCCCGCGGGCCAAAGTCGGCCCATTGTAACTTTTGATTTGGCCCACTATCTCATTGGGGCAATTGTCTTTAACACAGAGATCGTCAATTCTAATTTGACGTAACCTTTTTAGCTACAAAAAAGCAAACTGAAATTAAATGTTTCAATTAAATGTTGTAAATGAATCAGCTTTTAAAAAAATGGAAATACTGTTACACATAGAGGACTATGCAGAAGACAAATCAAGGCAAAAACTAGTTTAATTCTGTTGTAAATTAGTTTAGTTTTTAATAAGAACTGTAATAAGTTCATTATACAATGTAAAACAAAAAAATACTGTTTTAGTTAATATAAAGCAAAAGTTTTCTAGTCATTTTTAAATATTATTAAATAAATTAGAAAATTAGGTTTCTATATTTACCTCCGGCCCACTAGCCTCAGTCAAGTTTAGTTTTTAACCCCTCAAATAAAAATTTTTTGGCACCCCTGATATAGAGAATTACGTCTGTAAAATACAGATAAATACAGTACTGGCAGTTTATTACTAGATTTTTGTACGGTAATATACAACAGCGATCCAAAGAATATATCACTTCAAACTATTAAAGATGTCAACAAATCTAACTTTTTCAAACTTTTCAACATCAAAAGTTGTTAGAGAAAAGACTGAGGTCCCATAATGCAATTCAAATCATAAATCAATCCATAAAAACCATGAAGTGAAAATGATCGGCCTGAACAAGAAACTCAATTATTTATAATGTTATTACGGTACATTTTATTCACAGCCTCAGCAAATTTGTCCTGAGCGCAGCAACGTCTTTCGGATGAGATGTTAAACCGAGGTCCTGACTCTCTGTGGTCATTAAAAATCCCATGGCACTTCTCGTAAAGAGTAGGGTGTTACCCCGGTGTCCTGGCCAAATCCCTCAATCGGCACTTTCCCATCATGGCCTCCTAATCATTCCTATCCACCGAATTGGCTCTATCACTGTCTCTCCACTCCACCTATAGCTGGTGTGTGGTGAGGGCACTAGCTACGTTGTCCTGTGGCTGTCGTCGCATCATCCAAGTGGATGCTACACACTGGTGATGGTGTGGAGAGACTCCCCTCATTATTGTGAAGCGCTTTGGGTGTATGGCCATACACAATAAATGCGCTATATAAATACACATTACATGACGTTACATTACATTCACAACAGTCTGGATCACATTTCTTTGCACTGTAAAAATAAAAATACCCGTAAATTAAAGGTTTTCCATATTTTGTGATTCATAAGATCTCAATGTGTCATCAGAAGCCATGGATTACTTTGTTTTGCCTGTGTTTTGTTTTTCTTCACAAGTCCCTAACCAAGCAAGCCAGTTGCAACAGTGGCAAGGAACAAACTTCACCAATTGACGAAGTGAGGAAAAAAAACCTTGAGAGAAACCAGGCTCAGTTGAGCATGACCATTTCATCTCTGGCCCAACTTCTTGTGCAGAACTGCCGTCTAGGCTGAACACTGGACGTCCATCGTGGAGAACTGCAGGTGTGGGTAGGTCATCGGCAGGTGTTCAGGCTGGCCCACAGGATCTCACGCTCTCTGCTCCTCCATGACCACCACAGCATCAGCTCAGGATACGGCCTGGACCAAGATTATGGATACCTTGGCATCATCTCTTCACAGGTCTTGGATCACATCAATGGCACTGCATAATCTCTAGGGCCCTCGGGATGAGTATCCCCAGGTGGAAATAGAGAATAAAGAAAATGATTAGTGTAAGTAGAACCTGTATGCCTGCAGGCTGAGTGAATCTTTATTTAGGAGTAATCTGTGCTTTAGGTTAAAAAAGCACATGTCATAGAATATCACATTCCAGCTTGCAGCCTACTCGAGCTCCTTTAATTGAAGAGTTTAGAAATTATTTAATCATCTTTTGAACATTCCTGATTGATGGAAGTAAGGATTTTAGTCATAACCCTTGCGAAATTTCAAGTGTAGAACTGAAGAAAATATTTTCACTTTGAAGTGCGTAAAACGAACCGCTGAGGTGATAAACAAATTATGCATGAAAAGATGAAGCAGGAGCTACAGTGAAGAAAAGTTCCTCTCAGGTCAACCAGCAGGCTGAATCAAAGACATGAAGGGATTTTGACAGAATATAACCGTGAGTCATCTAGCAATCAGATTTCAGGCTAATGAGGCATGCTTTAGGAGATCTTTACTCTGTGTATTGGTGTTCACTGACAAATTCCTCTTGTTTTACAAATATAGATTCAGTGTTTTGTTTTGTTTTCTAGGCTGTTAGAGCGGTATACTATCAGAACCCGGTTTAGCAAAACATCACTTGCAGAAAAACACTTTCCGTTTTCTCTGTTGTCCGTCACTGATTGCTACAGTTCTGTTATCCGCCATCTAACAAACCAAGGCTCCCAGACTTGGTGAAATAATTAGGGTATGTTTACACTGCAGAGTTTTCAACAACAACAAAAAATAAAACTTTTGTATGTTTTGGTCATTCATTGACACAACAACGGTTTTTGGGGGTCACATCTTTTGAACACATCCTCGATCAGTCACTTTTTTTTTAGGTGAAATTCTCAATATGAATAAACCATTACCCATGACTTGCCTCAAACTTCTAATTTGCTGCTAATTAATAGTTATTAAGTTAGTGGTTGGGTTTAGCTATTGGTATGATTAGAAATCATTCAGATTATGTACTTTATAAGTACTAACAAACTGCCAATATCTTAATAATAGACAGGTCATAAGCTACTAGTTAACAGTGCGAATAAAGTGTTACCTTTTTAACTTATTTGTGTAAACCACAAAATAATTTATTGAAAATGCTAAAATTGTGTACATGATGTTCTGACTTTTGGCATTCTTAACAATCAAAGCAACACTGGTGGACTACAGGACAAGTGTGGCTCCAATAGACATATATCCCCCTTTTAAAGGCACTTTGGAGTGAAACAAATCATATTGAAGTGTCCTAATTAGTGCTCAAAACTCCTCAAAACTGGCCCTTTTGAAGGTCCTTAGGAATGAAGGATTTAAACTGATGAACACTTCTGTAAACCATGATCCCAGTGTCAAGTTGTTTGGTGTCAAGCAGTGTGTACCATTTGGAAGGGCTCATCCCTATGCCCTAATTCCTTCACATTGTGAAAAAAAATTCTTGCCGACTTTACTTTTTTTAAGTTGAATCAAATTAACTTTTCTAGTTATCTTGACTTACATCAATCAAACTGACTAAACTTTAAACTTTGTATAAAACATTAAAATATTAATACATAAAAATATTTGTTGTTTTAGGTTACTTGTTGCACAACATTTTTGAGTTGACTCAACTTTTAAACCAGGTAGTTGACTCAACTTAAAATTGTAAGGCTTCTTGCTGAATAACTTTTTTGAGTTGACTCAACTTTTAAACTAAGTAGTTGACTCAACTTAAAATTATAAGGCTTCTTGCTAAATAACTTTTTTTGAGTTGACTCGACTTTTAAACTAAGTAGTTGACTCAACTAAAATTGTAAGGCTTCTTGCTGAGTAACTTTTTTTGAGTTGACTCAACTTTTAAACCAAGTAGTTGACTCAACTTAAAATTATAAGGCTTCTTGCTGAATAACTTTTTTTGAGTTGACTCAACTTTTAAACTAAGTAGTTGACTCAACTTAGAATTATAAGGCTTCTTGCTGAATAACTTTTTTGAGTTGACTCAACTTTTAAACTAAGTAGTTGACCCAACTTAAAATTATAAGGCTTCTTGCTGAATAACTTTTTTTGAGTTGACTCGACTTTTAAACCAAGTAGTTGACTCAACTAAAAATTGTAAGGCTTCTTGCTAAATAACTTTTTTTGCGTTGACTTGACTTTTAAACTAAGTAGTTGACCCAACTTAAAATTATAAGGCTTCTTGCTGAGTAACTTTTTTTGAGTTGATTCAACTTTTAAACCAAGTAGTTGACTCAACTTAAAATTATAAGGCTTCTTGCTGAATATCTTTTTTTGAGTTGACTCAACTTTTAAACTAAGTAGTTGACTCAACAAAAAATTGTAAGGCTTCTTGCTGAGTAACTTTTTTTGAGTTGACTCAACTTTTAAACCAAGTAGTTGACTCAACTTAAAATTATAAGGCTTCTTGCTGAATAACTTTTTTTGAGTTGACTCAACTTTTAAACTAAGTAGTTGACTCAACTTAGAATTATAAGGCTTCTTGCTGAATAACTTTTTTGAGTTGACTCAACTTTTAAACTAAGTAGTTGACCCAACTTAAAATTATAAGGCTTCTTGCTGAGTAACTTTTTTTGAGTTGATTCAACTTTTAAACCAAGTAGTTGACTCAACTTAAAATTATAAGGCTTCTTGCTGAATATCTTTTTTTGAGTTGACTCAACTTTTAAACTAAGTAGTTGACTCAACAAAAAATTGTAAGGCTTCTTGCTGAGTAACTTTTTTTGAGTTGACTCAACTTTTAAACCAAGTAGTTGACTCAACTTAAAATTATAAGGCTTCTTGCTGAATAACTTTTTTTGAGTTGACTTGACTTTTAAACTAAGTAGTTGACCCAACTTAAAATTATAAGGCTTCTTGCTGAATAACTTTTTTTGAGTTGACTTGACTTTTAAACTAAGTAGTTGACCCAACTTAAAATTATAAGGCTTCTTGCTGAATAACTTTTTTTGGGTTGACTAAACTTTTAAACCAAGTAGTTGACTCAACTTAAAATTATAAGAATACTTGCTGAATAACTTTTTTTGAGTTGAATTAACTTTTAAACCAAGTAGTTGACTCAACTTAAAATTATAAGGCTGCTAGCTGAATAACTTTATTTTAGTAACTGAACTTTTAAACCAAGTAGTTGACTCAACTTAAAAATATAAGTCTTCTTGCTGAACTTTTTTGAGTAACTCAATTTTTAAATCAAGTAATTGACTCAACTAACTCCTGAAATGGAACAGAACGCATGCACAAACTTTTCGACCAACTTTTGTTAATTCCAACTTGCATTTTTAAGTCAGATCGACAATTATACCTTAGTTGACTCAACCCAATCGTTCAAATAACTTATTTTAAATCGATACAGCTTTGTTGTGTTTTTTTTTTTTTTTTTTTTGTGCAGCTAACAAACAAATACTCATCAAGCCTACATTTTGCTAGTTTGATTTTTTTACAATGTTCAAATCTGTCACTCGGAACACTTCGAAAGGGGTTAGGGCATTGGGATGAGCCCTTATAAATGGAGCGAGCTTTTATAAATTGAAAGTGACTATAAGCTCCTTTCACACATACAGTCTTTTCCGGAAAACTATTGTCAGCTCTCCGAAAAGGGATCATGTGTGAACAGACCCTTTTTGAAAATATTGGTGAATTAGTTTCAGGGATTTTCCAGAAAGAGAAGTTGTAACATTACTGGTAATTTCCCGGATTGTTAAAAAGAGCACATCCGAGCTGTTTGTGAAAATAAACAGCTTCAAATCCATTTCCAGATACATTTAGCTGCTGCTTGTTAGTCATATTATATTATATAGTCATATCAAAGTTTTTATATGTTCCTTCTGTTCCTTCTTAGTAACAACTGTGAAAAAAATGATCGCTAAAATGTTTATGATAAACCACAGTGAGTTTACCTGCGTTTTCGCGTGACGCAGTTGCATGTGAAGTAGTCAGATTTGAGTAACCTACAACACCGGGAGAATTTCCTTTTAAAAAGTATCTCACAAGCTGAGAGTCGTTCCGGAAATTTTCCGGATATTTACTGGTATCACTGTGTTAAAGGGGCTATTGACACCAAATGGTCTTACTGTTTTCTGTATTAACATTTTGTTTAGTTTTTGTTGTGCTTATTTGTTTTGTTGTTGTCTTTTGTGTGTTTATTGTTGTGAATGGTTTTGATGTTATAATGTGTTTATTTTTGTTGCATTTTGCTTTGTGGTTGTTGTGGTGGTTTCTTTTTGTTAGTGATTTTGTTTTATGTGGTTGTCTTGTGTTTTGTTTTGCATGTTTGGTTGTGCATTGTTTAGATGTTTTGTGTTTGTTTTAATTGTGGCGTGTTTTATGTTTTTGGTTGTTGTTGTTATGCTTCATTTGAACTGTTTTATGCTGTTTAATTGCGCATTCTTTTGATTTGTGTTTTGTTGTGTATGATTGTTTTGTTATGCATTTTGGGCATTCTAATTGGTGTGTTTTTCACCTTCTGGGATTTCATTTTACTCAAATGTAAAGAGTTCACTCGGCCTGCTCATAGTTTTGTATTTTATTTATTTTCTTTCTGCAGATCTCATACAAGCACTGACTCGGCTGTCAGTCAACAATATAAAATGCAGTCAGTGCATCTGAGTATGTAAGTTGGGATTCAGCCTCAGCATTATTTCTTCAGCTTGCTATCACTTATGTAGCTCTAATAGGACATCCTGATGCACTATCCTCACCTTTCTGCCATAACATTAAATCTCAGTGGCAGTGCAGTTCCTCTGATTCAGTAGGGTGTTATAGTGCGGTGCACTGTCTGATTTACCGCCCTTTGATACGGAGTGGTCTGCCAGTTATAATAGACTGCATGCCTTGAGGTGGACGAAGTAAAAGTCTGTGTTTAATGACATCAGATGAACAAAGTTTTTGGCACTTTTTTGAGCCGGGTTTCACCAGTTGAAGAGATTTTAAGAGTTCCTTTATTGAAAGCATTGTTCTGTCTTGCTTATTTACTTCTGTATGTGCTTATTTACTTTACATACTCATTTACTTGCTTGAGTGTTTGTTCATTCGTTCATTCATTCCTTCATTCATTTCTTTCTTTCGTTCGTTCGTTTGTTCTTCGTTCGTTCCTTTGTTTGCTCACTCATTCTTTTGTTCGTTCACTCACTCGATCTTTCTTCTGTTCGTTCGTTCGTTCTTTGCTCGTTCGCATGCTTGCTCGTTTGTTCGTTCGTTCATTCGTTTGTTTGTTCCTTCGTTCCTTTGTTCGTTCATTCATTCATTTGTTCCTTCGTTCATTCCTTCTTTCATTCGTTCGTTTGTTCATTCACTCACTCATTCCTTCGTTCGTTCATTCTTTTGTCCATTCCTTTGTTTGCTTGCTCGTTCTTTCGTTTGTTCATACATTTGCTCACTCTTTCTTTCGTTCGTTCCTTCACTCATTTGTTCGTTGATTTGCTCGCTTGCTCATTCGTTTGTTTGCTCGCTCGTTCGCTCGCTCGTTCGCTCACTCGTTCGCTCACTTGTTCGTTTGTTCACTCGTTTGTTCGCTTGTTCGTTGCTCATTTGTTCGTTCGTTGGTTCGCTTGCTCATTTGCTCGCTCGTTCGATTGTTTGGTCGTTCGTTCGCTCACTCGTTCGTTGCTCATTCGTTCATACGTTCGCTTGCTCATTCTCGTTCGTTCATATGTTCGTTCATTAATTTCTGATTGCAACAATTTTTTTCATTAATTATTTTTTAGATAGAAAAGTAATATATTTGTAACACGTGCACAAACACACACTTTATATAATAGTAATAATAATAAAATAATAATAATAATAATAATTTATATTAATACCAGCTATATTTATTTTAATTTAAAATTTTATTTATTTTTATTTGTTTATTTTAAGTATATACTACAACTAATAAAATAATAATTATTTTATTTTCAGATTATTATTATTACTACTACTACAATTTCTTTGGGTGATAATGCTTATCTTCAAATGTGACCTATAAGGGAAAAAAGTATAGATATATCAATTAGGACTATTTATTCGTATTTCAATAACATTATTCTTTTATAAGTGTATCATAACAATCAGAGTTTGAGTTTTCCAGAATAATTGTATAATTCGAGCTGTTATTTTTCCCCTAAATCTGAACTTCACCTTTTTGGGTCTCAGTAACTGAAGCTGGCAGGATGTCAGTGAATTTGCATAACCGTAATCACAGATAAGTAAGAAGGACAGCGAGAGAGATTGCACATGTGCATTTATATACTCATAGCGCATTTCAGATTATTTGTTTGGCCCAGGCTATGCATACAGATGTTCCCATGCAAGTGAGTGATGGAACTGCTGGTCAGCTGAGGTCAGAGGATGCTTTTCTGGAAGCTCCATTAGTTCACTGACTGACAGGTGATAGATAAACCTGCAGACCCACAGGGATAATGAATTCTCTGACAACAGGTGTCATTGTCACAATAGCAGCTGTGAGCATCCATAGGCAGCTGGGATTTTTCGTGTTATTAAAGAAAGTGACTTTGTGTCACTTCCAGGGGATTTTGACCAACTTTTAAAGCATAACAGGGGGGGTGCACTTTACTCAATCTAATTTTTTCTTTTTAAAATATTTCCCAAATGATGTTTAACAGAGCAAGGGATTTTTTTTTTCTGGAGAAAGTCATATTAGTTTTATTTCGGCTAGAATAAAAGCAGTTTTTAATTTATAAAACCATGTAATGATCAATATCGTTAGCCTCCTTTTTATTTAAATTTTGAGGTTTTTGTTGCATCTTGTTAAACTTCATCTTTATCTTCCTCATCACTCCAGATAATGTCCACATCTAAGATATTTCCATCTGCCATATGTTCAAGAACTTCAAGATCTGTATATTCTGTATATGAAATTGTTTCAGCAATGAATTAGTACATCGATATAGTTTTGTATATATAAAAGTTTAATCAGCATTACTGGAGATTTAATTTCAGTTACAGATTTTGAACCCGTTGCACATCCTAATGGACAGATATATTTTAAAAAATCCTGATCTAAAGCTTGCAATGTTATGTAACCCACCAGTCTTTCTGCACCCAACCCGGTCTGAGCTGGGATTAAACTAGCAATTCTTTGCATGGGAGTTGGTTGCTCTAACAAGGAGGCTAAAGATCATGGCCTCTAGCGTCTGTCGCTAGAGCACCTCTAGAGGTCAGAGGAGTGAGGTTTACCTGCATTGCACTTCGCTAGCTGGCCTCCATTACACTCACCCCTCTAAACCTCACACCCATCCAGGACGAGCCCCCACGTGTAACCCACCAGTCCTTCTGCACCCAACCCGATCTGAACTGGGATCGAACCGGCAGTTCGTTGCATGGGAGTCGGTTGCTCTAACAAGGAGGCTAAAAACCATGGCCCCTGACGACTGTTGCTAGAGCACCTTTAGACGTCAGAGGAGTGAGGTTTACTTGCATAGGAATTCGCTGGCTGGCTTCCATTACACTCATCCCTCTAAACCTCACACCCATCCAGGACGAGCCCCCACGTGTAACCCACCAGTCCTTCTGCACCCAACCCGATCTGAACTGGGATCGAACTGGTGATTCTTTGCATGGGAGTCTGTTGTTCTAACAAGGAGGCTAAAGGTCATGACATCTAGTATCTGCCGCTAGAGCACCTTTAGAAGTTGGAGGAGTGAGGTTTACCTGCAGACAGGGCTGCCTAGGGCGGCAGAGCAGTCAGGGCGCCGTCTACGGTGCTTTTCCCCCCCTTCGAATTCATCCGCGACAAACCCTGCACCATCACAGCACCCCCTGGTCTTCACTTTCGTCAGCGACAACCCCGCATTATCTCAACACCCAACTAAGCTTTTTTGGATTGAAGGCAGCATTATTATCGGTTTGAGGGCGGCATTCTCATCATTTGCCTAGAGCGCCAGTTGAGCTTGCTTCGGCCCTGCCTGCAGAGCACTTCACTAGCTGGCCTCTGTTGCTCTAACAAGGAGGCTAAAAACCATGGCCTCTTACGTCTGTCTCTACGTATGAGGTTTACCTGCATAACACTTCACTAGCTGACCTCTGTTACAGTTACAAATGATTTAAACCTATATTAGTAAGTGCAATCCCTCTTTTTTACACACAATCTCTGAAATATTAGAAAACATATCCATAAATCTGAATAAAACATTGTAAATGTGGCTTACGTCTGTGTCTGGACGGAGTGAAGTGATTCCATGCTGCTTTTCAGTAGAAGATTTTTTTCAAAGTACAACATGCCGAGCCTTACCGCCATTTGATAGGATGACAATCATCCACTCTTATGAACTGCAGGCTTTAAATGAGATGAAATGCTCAGGAATCACAAAAAAAACATGGGCTGACATGTGATGTTCATTGTAATGGACAAAGGGTCTTAGGGGTTAACCTAGTTAAGCCTTTAAATTGCACTTTAAGCTGAATACAAGTGTCTTGAAAAAATATCTAGTAAGTAAATAAGTTATTAAAATCATTATGTTTAGAAATGTGTTGAAAAAATTCTACCTTATGCAGTTGAAACCAGAAGTTTACATACACTCTAAAAAAGGTACATAACCATTTTTTAAAAAATGTCTGATGTTAAATCATACTAAACGTTTACTATTTTAGGTCCGTTAGGATTACCTAAATCATTTACTTTTGCTAAATGCCAGAATAATGAGAATGTTTTTTTTTGATAATTTTTTATTAATTTCTAGACAGTCAAAAGTTTACATATACTTTCTTGGTATTTTTTTAGCGTTTTTTTTTACTGTATAACTTTGGTCAAATGTTTTGGGTATCCTTCCACAAGCTTCTCACGATAGTTTGAAGAAATTTTGGCCCATTCCTCCTGACAGAATTGGTGTAACTGAGTCTGATTTGTTGGCTGTCTTGCTCGCACAAGCTTTTTCAACTCTGCCCACAAATTTTTTATAGGATTGAGCTCAGGGCTTTGTGATGGCCACTCCAAGACATTCACTCTGTTGTTCTTAAAGCACATTTTAACTAATTTGGCAGTATGTGAGGGTCATGGTCTGTTTGGAAGACCCATTTGTGGCCAAGTTTTAATTTCCTGGCTAGTGTCTTGAGATGGTGCTTCAGTATTTCTACATAATGTTTTTTCTTCATGATGCCATCTATGATGTAAAGTGGACCAGTCCCTCCTGCAGCAAAACAGCCCCACAACATGATGCTGCCACCCCATACTTCACAGTTTGTATAGTGTTCCTAGGCTTATAAGCTTTCCCTTTTGTTCTCCAAATATAACACTGGTTATTATGGACAAACAGTTCAATCTTAGTTCCATCAGACCACAGGACATGTCTCCAAAAATTTGTGTTTTTCCCAGTGTAATTTAGCAAAGTGTAATCTGGCTTTTTTTGTTGATTCTGGCTTGTTGATTTTCCCATGTTGTCACACAAGGAAGCAGTGTGTTTGAGGTTTTCCTTAAATACTATTCTACAGTTGTGCCTCTAATTTACTCAAATGTTGTCAATTTCAGAAGCATAATAATCTTATTGTATGTAAACTTGACTTTCAAGAAATGTTATACACATTTCTAAAAAAAATCTCTCTCTCATTATTCTGCTATTAAGCATAACAGAAACAAATGTGATAATCCTAACTTACCTAAAAGAGAAAAAGTTTAGTCACATTAACATCTGACTTTTTTTTAAATGGTTATGTGGCTTTTTATACAGTGTATGTAAACTTCTGGTTTCAACTGTATATATATTTGATACTATGGTGGAACGCTGTCTCAATATTAAGGATTCGTAATAGACGCTCACTCACAAGTCTTTTTGTTCATTGCAACCCCCCTCCCAAATGAAAGATTGCATTGAATTGAGCTCATTCAGTTTCTTCGAATAATGCAAAGAAAAACTTGTGCTGGAGGAGTAAGCTTCATTTTCACTTTTAAGTTTTGAATCACACTATACTAAACCTTGTGTAGTGTGCTGTAAACCTCTCATTTCTGTCTCAAGTCTCATTCTTGTTTATGCTGAGAAATACCCTAGCTCTGAAGCCTTAGAAGGACTCATCTAGGAAGGACATACTGTATTCTCTCTAGAATGCATCCTTCTGCTTAAGAAAAAAAAAAAAACACTTTATTTGGCCTTCGAAAAGCTGGGGTCGATATCAGCTGTCCAATTTTATATCCTTTCATATTGGATATTTTTTAAACATTTACTGTTTTCTTCATGCTTCAAATAAAAGGTAATCACAAACAAGTGGTAAGTATCCTGGTCATTTTCAGTACCACACAGAACCCTGTGTGCTGTTAGTTGTGGTGCGTATTTAAATTTATTTACTAAAATATTGAAAAAAAATGTACATGTACATTTCTTATCATTATTAATTATTCTCTTTTCAAGAGTTCACACTTAGCTGATGATTGATTATAAGCAAGTTTGGCATGCTGTCCCGGGAGAGAGCCCTGAGCTCAAAAGGTCCTTGAGCCCCGGGCTCCCTCCCGTTGCAGGGCGAGAGGGGAGCACTGAGCTCAGGTAGATCTCGAGAACTCCCCCGCCGTGGTAATTGAATATCAGATAGTGCTTCTCTTGAGCTAGGTACTGAGTAGGGAGCAAGTCTATGGATTGATTTAGACAATGATGTGGATTGCTTGTTTTTTAATCGGTGGGAGGAAACCGGAGAACCCGGGGGAAACCCACGTGAGCACGGGGAGAACGGGCAAACTCCTCACAGAAATGCCTGCTGGTTTGGTACAGCCTAAACCATGGACATTCTTGCTGTGAGGCCACAGTGCTAGGCACTGGGCCACCGTGTCACCCATCTAGGAAGGAGGAGGAGTAGGGGTGGAAGGAGGGGGGGGGGGGTTCTTCAAATCGAAGATGACTGTGGTAAGAAACCCTGGCTCTTTATAGTGAGTCAGGGATCGTCTGATTGGATAATCATGAGTGGTTAACGTGTAACCAGCCGTGTTCAATCATAATCACGTGATCCTCTCGAAATTAGTTTATGACTAAACTCCACTTCAAGAGTTCACACTTAGCTGATGATTGATTATAAGCAAGTTTGGCATGCTGTCCCGGGAGAGAGCCCTGAGCTCAAAAGGTCCTTGAGCCCCGGGCTCCCTCCCGTTGCAGGGCGAGAGGGGAGCACTGAGCTCAGGTAGATCTCGAGAACTCCCCAAAATGCTTTTACTCGGGACAGCAGCCGCGTATTTGAAGAACCCCCCCAAAAGACAGTAAAGAAGAGCGATATCCGGCTGCTGGAATAAGATATCCGGCTGCAGGGTATAAAGTGCTACGAAGTAGTACTAGGATAGGTGTAGGGGTGAATGGAGTACGGTTGAGCATCTCTGTTTAGCAGAGGTGCGGTGGTAGTCGATAATAAAAGGAAAATAACACTTCAGCAGAGCGTTTCGCTGCTTGGTAGTGCTGAGAAGTGTATCAGTCATGAAGACTGAGTGAGAGTGTATATGAGCCCGGCTGAGCGTTATTGCTGTGGCAGTGGTGTAGAGGGAAAGAGCTCGGCTGAGCGAATCTGCTGCTGCAGAGGTGTGTGGAGGTCGATATGGAAGGGAAAGTACGTCTCCCTGAGATGTTTCACTGTTTTAGCAGTGCTGGTGATTGTATAAGAATGTAAATGGTTGGAGGAAGTATGTATGGCTCGGCTGAGCGTCACTGCTGTGGCAGTGGTGTAGAGGGGAGGAAGCTCGGCTGAGCGTCTCTGTTGTAGCAGAGGTGCGTTGGTAGCTAATGGGAGGGAATTACGCCTCCGCAAATACATTCAAGCTGCTTTAGCAGTGCTGTGGAATGTAAGATATGAAGTAGTTATGAGCTTGGCTGAGCGTTACAGCTGTAGCCATGGTGTGTAGGAGATGAAGCTCGGCTGAGCGTCTCTGCTGTTGCAGAGGTGCAATGGAAGTCAGTAATGAATGGTAATGAAGGTATGTATGAGCTCGGCTGAGCGTCACTGCTGTGGCAGTGGTGTAGAGGGAATGAAGCTCGGCTGAGCGTCTCTGTTGTGGCAGAGGTGCATGGTAGTTAATGATGGGAGGGAAATACGCCTCCGCAGATACCTTCGAGCTGCTTTTGCAGAGCTGTGGAATGTAAAATATGAAGTAATTATGAGCTTGACTGAGCGTTAAAGCTTTAGCCATGTTGTGTAGAAGATGAAGCTCGGCTGAGCGTCTCTACTGTTGTAGAGGTGCGAAAGAAGTCAGTAATAATTGGTAAATTCGCCTCCGTAGAGACGATTAGACTGCTTGGCAGTGCTAAGAATAGTATCGATAGTGAGTGACTGGTTGAAAGTATGTGTGAGCTCAGCTGAGCGTCACTGCTGTGGCAGTGGTGTGGAGGGAATGAGGCTCGGCTGAGCGTCTCTACTGTTGTAGAGGTGCGAAGGAAGTCAGTAATAAATGTAAATTCGCCTCCTTGGAGACGATTGAACTGCTTGGTAGTGTTGGGAACAAATATCGATAGTGAGTGACTAATTGAAAATCGGTGTGAGCTCGGCTGAGCGTCACTGCTATGGCAGTGGTGCGGAGGGAATGAAGCTCGGCTGAGCGTCTCTACTGTTGTAGAGGTGCAAGGAAGTCAGTAATAAATGGTAGATTCGCCTCTGTGGAGACGATTAGACTGCTTGGCAGTTCTGGGGATAATATCGATAGTGAGTGACTAATTGAAAGTATGTGTGAGCTCGGCTGAGCGTCACTGCTATGGCAGTGGTGCGGAGGGAATGATGCTCGGCTGAGCGTCTCTACTGTTGTAGAGGTGCAAGGAAGTCAGTAATAAATGGTAGATTCGCCTCTGTGGAGACGATTAGACTGCTTGGCAGTTCTGGGGATAATATCAATAGTGGGTGATTATTTGAAAGTATGTGTGAGCTCGGCTGAGTGTCGCTGCTATGGCAGTGGTGCGGAGGGAATGATGCTCGGCTGAGCGTCTCTACTGATGTAGAGGTGCAAAGGAAGTCAGTAATAAATGGTAGATTCGCCTCTGTGGAGACGATTAGACTGCTTGGCAGTTCTGGAGATAATATCCATAGTGAGTGACTAATTGAAGGTATGTGTGAGCTCGGCTGAGCGTCACTGCTATGGCAGTGGTGCGGAGGGAATGATGCTCGGCTGAGCGTCTCTACTGTTGTAGAGGTGCAAAGGAAGTCAGTAATAAATGGTGAATTCGCCTCTGTGGAGACGATTAGACTGCTTGGCAGTGCTGGGGGTAGTATCAATGATGAGTGACTAATTGACAGTATGTGTGAGCTCGGCTGAGCGTCACTGCTATGGCAGTGGTGTAGAGGAAATGAAGCTCGGCTGAGCGTCTCTACTGTTGTAGAGGTGCGAAGGAAGTCAGTAATAAATTGTAAATTCGCCTCAGTGGAGACGATTAGACTGCTTGGCAGTGCTGGGGATAGTATCAATGATGAGTGACTAATTGACAGTATGTGTGAGCTCGGCTGAGCGTCACTGCTATGGCAGTGGTGTAGGGGGAATGAAGCTCGGCTGAGCGTCTCTACAGATGTAGAGGTGCGAAGGAAGTCAGTAATAAATGGTAAATTCGCCTCCTTGGAGACGATAAAACTGCTTGGCAGTGTTGGGAATGGTATCAATAGTGAGTGACTAATTGAAAGTATGTGTGAGCTCGGCTGAGCGTCACTGCTGTGGCAGTGGTGCGGAGGGAATGAAGCTCGGCTGAGCGTCTCTACTATTGTAGAGGTGCGAAGGAAGTCAATGGTGAAAAGGAAAAAGCGCCTTCATGGAGACGGTTTGCCTGTTTTAAAACAGTGCTGGGGAGTGTATCCTTGATGGATAGCTAGTGGAAGTGAATGTGAGCTTGGCTGGGCGTCACTGTTTGCAGTGGTGTGAGGGGGGAATGAAGCTCGGCTGAGCGTCTCTACTGTTGCAGAGGTGCGATGGAAGTCAATAGTGAGAGGGAAACATCTCCCCAGGTGGTTGACTGCTTTGGCAGTGCTGGGGAGTGTGTCAGTAATGGATGAATAGATGAGGTGTATATGGGCTTGGCTGAGCGTCACTGCTGTGGCAATGGTGTGTGGGGAAATGAGCTTGGCTGAGCGTCTCTGCTTGCTGCAGAGGTGTGCTGAGAGTCTGTGGAAGGTAAGATTTCTGGAATGTATTATGGCAAAAGGGGGATTTGTGAAATCCCGCCGGAACTTGGTCCGGGCCATGTACTAAGGGTGTAAGTTGTATAAGCTACTGGGGTTTGTATTATGGTGTAATGATTGGGTGGGCAGTATGTAAAATGGAATATGATCCCGCTAGCCTTTGATAGGTGATAGAGAGGAGAGAGAAATCTGGGAAAGGCGTTTTAGACAGAGAATGGAATTGTTTAAAAGCATTCCATGCTGTGAGATAAGATTTCTGGGTCCTGGGAGCCACAGCCTGGAGGATGAGTGAAATGGATGATTTCCGGAGGTGGTATAGAGGTTGGTTTATGGCAATATCATCTCTGCATAGTGAGGAACAGGTGTTGGATGAGGGTCTGCTTCTGGCGCCAATAGCCGAAACTTTCTGGAAAGAAAAGCGAGACAGAGAGTCAGCAATTTGTTTTTTTACAACCTGGAACATGTTCAGCAGAAATTAAGAATTGTTTAGTGGCTGCTATCCAACTAGGCGTCTTAAAAGGGGGCATGAGTGACTGTGAGTGCGAGCGCCCTTTATTAATACATTGCACTGTAGCCTCGTTATCGCAGTGAATGAGAATGCTGGATGAGAACCACTGTTCACCCCGCAGGATGGCCGCTGCTACGACGGGATATAATTCGAAGAGTGCGGATGATTGTTCGTTTGGTGGAGTTTTTTATAACATTTGGGGGGGCCAGGATGATGCGAACCAACGGCCCTGGTAAAATCCCCCGAAACTAACTGAAGGGGCGGCGTCAGTGAATAAATTAATATCTACTGGCGATGTTATAGGCTCGCTGTAGAAAAAGGAACAGCCTTTTGCTAGAGGAATTCCTAGGTCAGCGAAACTTTTTGGGTGATCGCTAAATGTTTGTTTGGAGGTGACGACAGAGGAAAGACAATGAGGAAGTCGTCTAGCAGATGTATGAGCTAAGGAATTCCGTAATGATTGGAAAGTATCCAACATACTGCTTCTAAGAGCATGACGAAAATTTTGGGGCTACTTTTGCAGCCGAAAGTTAGACGGACTGCGAAGTAAAATTTGGAGCGCCAGCGGATGTCAAAAAGGTGCCTGAAATCTGGGTGGATTGGCATGACTTTGAAAGCAGATGTAATATCGACTTTAGCTAGCCAGGCATTATGGCTGGCGGTTTTGATAAGGGATATGGCTTGGTCTATGTCGTGGTAGTTGAGCGAATATTCATCTAGCGGGATAGTGCTATTGATGCTGGGAAAAATAGAATTATGAGGCGCGGACAGGTCGATTATGAGGCGTTCCACCTGGGTGGAATCCGTGAGTTAGACCTGAAATGAGAAAATCAGAGAAGTTAGAATCAGGGTGATTATTTAGCTCAGGTAATTGGTTGGATGAGGATCCGCTTTAAGCTGTTTGTCAAGATGTCTGGAATGAGAGAAACAAGAGAAAATGAGACATGACATTTACAACATGGTACATGCATGGCAGAACATAATAAATAGTTTAAGCTGATATCCATGCGAGGTGTCTTAATAAGGGCATGGGCAACTGTAAATGGCAGTGCATTTTGTTAATGTGTAGTATGAAAGCTTCCTTGACGCAATGTACAAGGATATTAGAGGTGGGCATTCGTCCCCCCCATAGGATGACAGATATATGGAGAGCTGAGGATGTGGGGCGTGGCTTGTCTGGTGGTCGTGGAAATACCTCTTGAAGACTGAGTAGGTGTAGTGATAGTGGATGGAGTTTAAACCCCTTACTGATAAGAATTTTATGTAAATGTATCTAACGCTTAGTCAATGGATAAAACATTAGAAATATAAGAAATATTTTCTTCCCATCCATATCAAAGCGGGAAGTTTATTACTTTGCCGTTTTCACATCTAACTGACTTGCCTATATGAACTTGCATATGGCCCTTGTGTGTGGACATATGAGTCACAGTGGCATGTTAAAATTAGACTTCTGTGCTTAATGCGTTTAATGTTTCACTAGCTGGGTAATACTCTTTTCAGAAGAAAAATTTCTGTCGGATGGGGCAGAGTATTAATTTATATTTATTTGTTGTTTATTAATTAAATTTATTTATTTGTTTATAAATATCAACTGCCAACTTCAAGCCCTGAACTTAAAAGCGATGTCATCATTTAGTATAAACTATGTGAGAGGAATTTTAATCCATGAATGACTTTAAAACTTAATGTGATTAAAACTCACCATCGTATCTAGCTTAGTTCATTCACAATTCAGAGTCCATTCTTAATCTCTCAAGAGAGAGGGCAGGACCGTTGGATGGTGATGCTTCACTTTCAGCTATTGGCTCAAAAGAAGTGTCAATCAAACTGCGGCGGCCATTTTGACTGTTTGTTATGACTGGAGGCGCTACTGGACGCACTTCGCGAGTAGTATGGATGATAACGATGCATTTAGTGGATGTTTATCGACGTAAGAATAAGCTGTGGACTAAAGTTTGCGGATTGAAATGCCTGGACTTTTGCAGTCGAATTACTTCATGTTTTTAGGATGATATGGATCTGTGGACAGGCAGGATGTTTTAAGGTGAGTTCTTTGTATAACCTATTAGCGCTGGTCTCGTCTTATAAATCCACTGGCTTGCATGGTTTGGGATCTGTGAAGCTGCGCATCGATGGAATTGCTCTTCAGTGTTTGGACACTCAGTAGTGATTATAAACCCACACTGACCTGAGCTAACTGAATTGAACAGTCTCTGAAAATTGAACTGACTCTGATTCGATTCATTATATTCTTTCACGAGAAGCTGTTTTGGCATGATCTACGTTGTATAGGTGCTATAAAAAGATTAATTGAATTGAAAATGTTTAGTCTGTGTTTGCTAGTGGTTGTTTTAAGGCGAGGCTTCCCTTTGGAGCGTGCTATGTACGTTACCACTGATGAACCGCTGGCAGAGAGCGGTGAGGGTTTAGTTTCCTTGCAATAGTTTTGATCGCTGCTTGAATGTTTGTAGGCTGTGATGTTGTTGTTGTTGAAGATGCAGTAGCAAGTAGCGCCGAGCAGTGTGTTCTTCAAATCGAAGATGACTGTGGTAAGAAACCCTGGCTCTTTATAGTGAGTCAGGGATCGTCTGATTGGATAATCATGAGTGGTTAACGTGTAACCAGCCGTGTTCAATCATAATCACGTGATCCTCTCGAAATTAGTTTATGACTAAACTCCACGTTGTGAATGGGCTTTAAGTAATGACTTATGTGGTATGTATAAAACTCTAATAGGGTATATGCAGAAGTATGCAGAAGGACTTTTAATTTTGCAG
Source organism: Danio kyathit (assembly GCA_903798195.1). Lineage (NCBI taxonomy): Eukaryota > Metazoa > Chordata > Actinopteri > Cypriniformes > Danionidae > Danio > Danio kyathit. The sequence goes on from LR812519.1 coordinate 52,595,735, forward strand.
TAACATGGATCAATCGCTCCGGTGAACTGTATGCCTGGTCAACCTCTATCTTATAATCCAGAGCTCCTCCGCAGGACTTGACGTTTCGTTCTCACGGCTCTTGGCCACACCCCCTCGCCACATACCCACATCAATCCTTACAGGCCTCAAAAAAAATTTATTTGAGGCTTGGTTCTCCACACACGTTGCGTTTCGGTCCTCCACCAGCTGAGAGACCCTCATGTGCAGTGCCTGGCCATGGCACTAGACGCCGATTGGCGGGCGTTGACACCGTGCCCTCCCTCAGTGGCGAGGGCTTCCTGGCAGCGTGTTCCTCCTTCCTTCCCAGCTTTTGGCATCAATGTATTGATTTTGGATGACCTCCATCGGGAAGAAGAAGGCGGAGAACCAATGAAATTTAAATAACTTTATTAAAGAAAAAATAAACAAACATAAACAGAAATAAAACAAACACAATGTAAACGTCTCCAGGTCTGGATCTCTCTTGTCCTCCTCTATCATCACTCCTCCTCTTATAATCCAGAGCTCTTCCGCAGGACTTGTTTCATTTCCACGGCTCTTGGCCACGGCCCCTTGCCACATACCCCCATCAACCTTCACAGGCCGGGGGCACCCTGTGACTGTGAATACCGACAGGGGGGGCAGGCAGAGAGAATAGGAGATGGAAAAACGAAAGAGGACAAAGAGAAGAGGGGAGAGGGGCAATAAATAAATACATTTAAGGCTTGATTCTCCACACATGTTGCCTTTCGGTCCTCCACCAGCTGAAAGACCCTCATGTGCAGTACCTGGCCATGGCACTGGGCTGGCAGGCGACAGCTCCTCTGGAATCCGGGTACCTGGCCGTGAGCCCCCCATCCCTTTCATTCTCTGCTCCTCACCTTTGTGATGATCGGCAGCAGGCAATGGCTCTTCTCAGCAGATTGCCATGACTTCCCCGGACTCTGCCTATGGCGGGAAGTCCCGCATCTCCTGGCCTCCCCATCTTAGTGGACAGTAGCAGGTCTTTTTGTTTGGTAAATGGGCGACTCCTCCGTCCCCTCACCAACGGCAGCCGCCCCTCCAGGTTGTGGTGGACAGCGGCGAGTTCTTTGCCGTGGTGGCCTCGAGCGTCTCCGGAGGCAGATTTTGCTCATCCAACTCAATGGCACTGCACCCTCCCTCAGTGACGAGGGCTTCCTGGCAGCCTGTTCCTCCTTCCTTCCCAGCTTTTGGCACCATGTTAGGATTTTGAACGACCTCCTGGCTGTTTTCTTTATTAAAGAAAAAACAAACAAACAAACTAAATAAAACAAACACAACATAAATGTGTCCAGGCTTAGACCTCTCTCATCCTCCTCTGTCATCACTCCTCTTATAATCTAGAGCTCCTCCGCGGGACTCGTTTCCACGACTCTCGGCCACGGCCCCTCGCCACAGACATTAATTGATCTAGATGTGCTATAACAATTAAAATGGGTACATGAAAGGAACATTCTAAAAGCAACTCATATAAACACCCTTATATTATTGCCTTTATTAGATCAAGGTAAATAATTCAATTACTGATGTGATGTCCATGTAAATGGTCAATGGATTTACTCACTTTTTAAAGTAAAGTCAACTTGTTGCTTTTAAGGCAACAAGTTAACTCACTTCTTTAAAGTAATGTAACTAAACACTTTTTATAGCAAATGTAAATGTGTAACACAAAGAAAATTGGTCTTGCCTATTAGAATCATATTTTGTCATACGTGTTAAATCCCCATGTTGAATTCCTTTCATAGCTCATTGTGTATTCAGAAGTGTATACTGATTCTTTTTTTGTGTATTGCAGAATACATTTTTTTTAAAGATTGGGCCATGAAACTGGAATAAGTTATTTAAAAGATACAATGAAGTTATAGCGACTTACCACGTTAGAAGACAAGGTGAGCAGAAATGTCACCCTCAGCGCCGCATAAATAAATCACAACTCAAAACACACCGGATGTTTCTTTATCTCATCATAACTAATGCACAAATACGTGCAAGACAAGTCAGATAGATGACTGATAAATAATGGATACACTACAGCAATGCCAAGTAGCTGCCTAGTAGCTCTTTATAAACTCTGCCTGAGGGGTCAAGCATCGGCTGGCTAGTGTGGTCCAGTTAGCGTCAAGGTTAAAGATTGCTCTGCCATTGAGCTGACTAGGAATACTCTGGCAATGTGTTTTAGACCCCGGGCCACAACAGATCATCTGAGATGCTTCAGCATCTTGAGGACTTATTCAGAATTCTCTGTTGAAGACCCAAATAAAACTCTTGACAGAGAAAACGGGAGGGGGAGAAGAGCCTGTGGTTTATACATTTGATTTAAGATTTAAATGAATCACATTTAATGATTTGATAATGCAGTTTTTGCTGGAATGACAAGTCAGTCAAGTAAACAGCTCCCTGCTGTGAAAGTGGGTCGATTTTTCTTTTTGAAATTGACTGAACCAGGAGCAAGTTACTGCCCTGATTTGATCAAATGTAGCTTTTTTTACTGCAGTGTGTCCCAAAACTTTGAGAAAACTATTTCTTGAAGATTGTATAAGGCAAATAAGCAGAAAATGCAGGATTTTAAAGCAAATATTTTAGCTTTACCCCTTTTATAAACATTTATGTATGTGCTTTTTGCATTTTACAAAACTACTTCGCAACTACAACAAAATATAGAAGAAAAAAACAATACAATACAATTATAATACGTATAAAATACTATACATACAAATACTAACCTATGACAGAACAACAGAACACATGGACACACACACACACACACGAAAGCAAAATATAATTTAGCTGATCAGGTAATGCTAAAATTAAAGTAATTATAGTACACTGTAAAAAAAACATTATTTTAGCTGAAGTGCCGGAAAAAAAAACATAAAATAACGGCCATTAAATTACAGAAATTTACCATAAATAATGGCCGTTAAATTACAGAAATTTACCGTAAAATATTGGCTGTTGAATTACAGATATTTACCGTAAAATATTACCCATTAAAATTACAGAAATTTACCGTTAAATAGCAGCTGATAAAATACAGAAATTTCCTAAAATTGAAATTTCCGGTAAATTTCTGTACTTTACTGTCTGTTATTTTACAGTAAATTTCTGTAATATTCTATGTGATTTCAGAGGTTGAATGATAATCAAACCATACTGCAAGACTTTTGTATGCTAAAAAACTACAAGACTTTGTTTGCCAATGATTAGGCATTAGGGTGCACGTTTACTATAGGCAATATACACTTGTGTGCTGCTGACTCTAATGGCAATACATGCATACCGTAGATGTAACAAGGTTGCATAGATTTTAGTATGTTAAACTATTAGTGTATGACAAAAAAAAAATCTACAAAATACATTAATTTACTTTAAAAATTTGAAATGTACTGTATTTTAGATGTTAAATTCTAGCAACACCAGCTGCCAGTTTTTCTGTAACTTTTACAGAGCAATTTTTTACAGTGTACTGTACACACCTTTTTTTGTTTTACTGTAAATGCCTATTTAACTGTAATGTACCTTTGATAGCATAATACATTTTGTTGTGCATTTTTAGAACATTGCTAGTGGAATTTATCATATTTAAAGATTGTGAACGTACTTGATTTAGGTAAAATAACAAGCAATAGCTTTTGCTACATAGAGTAGACTACAGGAAAGTCGTAAGATGAACTTTCAAGATGAACTTTCCTATAAACACACAAGCAAATGAATGGAATTACTTATTTAAATGCTGAGAATAAATTTAGAGGCTTAAACATTAATTAAATACTGTAGGTAGTTCACCCCCTAAAAATGTAAATAATATTAAGAAATAACATCTTACAAATTTTACACCTCAGACATTTTTTTAACGTAATATTATTGTGGACTTCTCTATGCCTTGAAGTGCGATGTGCAATAACTACACTGTGAAACATTATATGATCAATTAGTCCTGACTACTATTAAACAGTGTTGTGCAAGTTACTTCTAAACTGTAATACATTACAGATTACTTGTTACTGTTATTTAAAAGTAATCCCTTACAATACAATAATACTGTCTCAAAATTGTAATATGTTACATTACTCTTATATTACTTTTTAGTTACTTTCACTAAAATAACTGCAGAATTGGAACTTAACATTCTAAAGTGACCAAATGTACTGCAGAGCATTTTACATCCAGTAGAAAGCGATATGATGTAGCAGAATGATTGTGACCTATCCAGGCTACTAACGATATAGTATATAATTGGCAACGTGAAGGCTCAAGACAATGCAAGAAAGGATGACAGTCAGATTCACAAATGATCTGTTAAAAGTATGGTAGAGGTAAAGTGGTTGTCTGGCAATATCTGTGAATAGCTTGACTATATTCATATTAGACACAACAGGCCTCTATGTAAACTTCAATGCCATGACAAAATGCAGATTTCTTTTCTCTTCTTATTGTACACTTCTCGCTCAGTGAGATTATATGCAGACTCACAATTTGTGTCTTGTGTTCCCTCTTCCTTTTGTGCTTTTTGATATGATTTATATTGGTGCACTATTTATTAACAATAACCAAAATGCTAAAATAGACTTTAATTTTTTTATCTAATAAACCATAACACTTTTGGCTGTATGTTATATGATGAGATATTTCCAGTTTTAAACACTTAAAAGACACAGAGAATAGACGTTGGATGTAAAGAATACGTTTTATTTTAAAACATTTATTAAACATCTAAACGGTGCACCATACTAATCAAATAAAAAACATTTCAACTAAAATATTACGAACGCAAACAGAAATGTAACTAATAGAAAATTATAGCCTACTGTACTATTCACTCTTCAAATAAATCTCACTACCAATCTCATTTTATCATGGCAACTAAAATAAAGTGAACTAGTCTCTGTTGTCTTCCACATTGTTGATGAGATTGTGGAGGATATTTTCCCTGTCATCCTCTTCATTTTGAGGAGAAGCTGTTCCACAGGGCCCCTGAACACACATATTGCATGTACTATGTTTTGAACAGTACTATAGTAAAGTACTTTAATTAATCTGTTGTAGTAATACTATAGTTGCTATGGTAGCACAAGTGTAATACAAACTAATGACCCAATGCTGTAGTTTATTTACAATACAGTATAGGGTATATTATACTACATTTCACCACACTTTACTGCAGTAAAAAAAACTACACTTTGCATTTCATTTTATGAGTTCACTATTCTTAATACTACAGTATGCTGAAGCATTCATTAACAAGTTGTAAATAACACTAGCCTAAAACATAGGCAATATACCTAACATTCAAAAACACTAGTGCTTATTATAGAATTTACCTTAACCTGTAGGTAAATAGTGCAGCAATATATAAACCATATCAACATTCTTGGGATAACAATTTAACAGGAGGATCTTTGGAGAGCAAAAGCACGAAAAGAGGAGGAAACACAAGGCACAAATTGTGAGTCTGCATCAGGGGCGTTGCTAGCCATAAAGCTCTACCGGGGCACCGCCCCCTCATACCCACCCATATATGTTCGTTTTTTTTTTTTTATTAATAATACAAAAAATATTTAAGAATTATAATTAAGTGTAAATCAATCCCAAATAACTGGAAAACAATGTAAAGACACAACTGGAGTAATACGCTAAGATCATTTAAAAAATCTTTTGCATGAATATTAATTTCATTATAATGAAATACTATAGAATACAAAAATGATGTCATATAGAATTATCTGTTGTCTTACTTTAACACATGGTAAAGAATTAGGTTTTTTAAGTTTTATCATTTCTGCTTCATACGAAAACAAATCTATCAAGAGCCATGCTGTCCAAATAGGATCATCATCGTATTATTTAAACTTTAGTTTTGTCGACTTGCAAAACTCACTGCGTGCCGACACCTCTGCATTAAAGTCTGTTATGCCGGTTTCACAATGCATGAGCGGCGTGCATGTCAACAACCGAGACTCACAGCGGGAGCAGAGCAGCGCGTCAAGCAGGAGCGGTGCGTGGGGCGTACGAGTTTGGTTTTCTGTGTGCATGCGTCAGTTTGCTTTTTGATTAACGTTGCATTGCTTTCACCAGCATTGGTTCGGATGCACATAGAGAATAACGTCTTTATTCTGGGATTACCACTCTGAATAAATACACTTGCATATAAAGTAAATCATATCTCAAAGCATTTACTGGGCCACTAGCGATTTTACTGGGGCACGTTAATGGGGTCTAGCAACGCCCCTGGTCTGCATCATCTGATGGAGCGAGAGCAGATCATTCGCACGTGAGCAGATGGTGTATTGAGTTCACGCGAGGAGTTTTGTCCACAGACAGAGGAGACTGGCGCGTTCGCTCTCTCGTATTACATGAATGCACTCTCGACTTGTAATACTGCGCTTACGACATTTGTCAGTGAAATAATGCCATATGCACCTACCTTCATCTCGTAAATATACTATCCTCTGACATTTTCATCTATTTGTCGCTTTTCCGCTGCACGTTAGGGCTTAACGTTACTGCGAACCGGGCTGAGCCAATAGCCCCGGATCTCCAGCTCCAGAACAGGAAATAGAACTGCGGTATTTTTTATTTGTTAATGTCTTGCGGGCGAAAAGTTTGTTGTAACGCACGTGTTACTGAACATGTACCGAGTAAAATATTACTGAAAATAATTAGCTAAATATTACTGTAATATTAGTAATGCCTTACACTTCTGCATTACAGGAAAATGTAATACGTTACTGTAATACATTACTTTTGTAACGCATTACTCCCAACACTGCTAATAAATTAGGTTAATCCTGGTTGCCTCATATTTTTAGGATGAATCAAATTAACCTTATGAGTCCATTAAACTTATATTATGTTAAACTGACTTAAATCAGCTTGCATATCTTATAAAATTAAGTTAGAACATGATTAACTTAGTTTAATAAGTTAAACATATGCTGTCATGACTAATTGATCATATAAATTTTTTTTTAGTGTAGTTAGCTGTTTATTAACCCTCATGTTGTGTTTACATTCCGCCCCTTACGGTCTGTTTTAACTGCTCTTATATTAGCACAAAAAAACATTTTTCACCAACAAACTTTTTTTCAACATTCTTTAGCTGTGAAATGTATTTCATTGTACTTTGTTTCGTTACTAATAGACAGCTCGCTAAAATAAATATCACAGGGTCTGACCAAAGAAATTTAAAATTTAATCTATCTGAATGATTTATCAACCAGCAAAGCATAAACAAAACGATATACTTTCATCTGTATTGAGTGCTCGAATTTTCATTCAGTCCTTCAATTGCACTATATTAGTGTACTAATGTAGGGAACAGTGACCGAGGGTAGAGACGGTGAGCATGGACACAGAACTAGCACTAGGTTTACTTTGGTCATTTTTGAGCGAGATGATAATGGTCTAATCCAATAAAATAATTGATGTAAAGCTAAGCTAAAAGTGCTCCTGCTACACCCAGAGATAGGCTGAACGAAGAATTAAAGAAAGAAAGAAAGAAAGAAAGAAAGAAAGAAAGAAAAGAAAGAAAGAAAGAAAGAAAGAAAGAAAGAAAGAAAGAAAGAAAGAAAGAAAGAAAGAAAGAAAGAAAGAAACACACACAGATGGGTTCACATAACAGACACCTGTCTAGTCTGTGTGAAGATATGATACATTGTTTGATTCACGTTGGAGGATCCAACGCTATCTCATGGCAATTCATAACTTATTGATTTAGTGGCTAATCCATATGAATTCGTACAATCTCATTCATAAAATTTAGTATGGTTTGCTTATTTCCAATGATGGTTGGGTTTAGGGGTGGGGGTGGGGGCCACGCCTCCTTTTAAAAATCATACATTTTCATACAACTGAACTCATACGAATTAGCCACTAAACTGACAAAACGTAAAATAGTTACGTTTCCTTGTGAGATCAGGCTGGAGGATTGGCACATAAGCGTGGAAAAGAGATTTATACCTGCAAAAGACATTGTTTACTCTGAAATGGGTAAGTGAGTGAGTGAGTGAGTGAGTGAGTGAGTGAGTGAGTGAGTGAGTGAGTGAGTGAGTGAGTGAGTGAGTATGGGTATTTTTTCTGTCTGATGGATGAAGAGGCTGGATACCCATTCATTTCCTATGGCGGTTAGGTTACCGGGAACACCACACATGAAACAAGGTTGATTAAAACACTCAAAAATCAATGAAAGAGTTGATCATCACTTTTATATTTTCAAGTGTGGAGGATATCATAAGGCCTTGAGGCAATCAGATGTAAAACACAATATTTATGAGTGTTTTAGGTTGTAAATCGGTCAGATTTGACCCGAACATGACAGAAATGTTAATAGTCAGTAAGGTAGAAGTTGGGGTTAGATTCTGGGTAGGATTAGGGATGCAGAATAAGATATAACTACTAATAAGCAGTTAATATCTGAATAATAGGCAGGTAATAAGTCAGTAGCATGAATTGTGACCTAAACTAAAGTATTACCAAATATATGTAATGTTATACAAAATAAATTCTAAATAAATTATTTTCGCCTAGTAGTTAAATCCATTGTATCACTGAATTTTACAGTGAAGAATTGTCTTATAATATTTTGTGTGAAGGCATACTTATAAGCCAGTCTAATAACATGACATATGCCTGTAATACTTGAAGTACCATATACGCTCGTTTCTTAACTTCATGGTAAAAATACAATGAAACTGCAATGCTGAGAGCACAGAGGGTACTAAAAGGGGAATGAATCAAAAAGCTTAAAGCTTCAATACTGACCCCCCCTGGGCTTTTGCATGGTGAATATGGGACACAGCTGCAAATAGGCCCATGTTCTCATAAGCATAAAACCATTCTTGAATGCTGAGATACGTACTTCTTAAGCCAGACCAAGACTTAATGTAGCTCAAGATATTAATGTTAGTGTCATGTTGCGAAGTGTTGAATGTGTAAAAACATATACAGTACTAATCGCAACTGTAGTTGTAAGCCATGAATACAGCCAAAAGCCAAAAATATGATTAAAAGATTTCACTAAAAAGGATTCTTTTACACATGTTCGTAAGCCTGGAACAGCCATAATTACAGTGCATTAGTTTAAAAGTTATCTGACTAGTCGGAGGCAATGTGTATTTTATAATGGGAGTTATTTGGAAGTGAAGAAGTTGAAATGTGGTGTGCCTCAAGGAAGTTGTTAAGGATTGTTATTTTCTATTTTCTATTTTTACCAATGATCTTCCTTTGGTTTTAAAGCATGCAAGGGCAGTTAAGTATGCAGATGATACAACATTATATCTACCAGCATATCTACTAACACGACTTCGCTTCGCATATACAGGAAGCCTATGAATTAAGAAAACGTGTATTGAGAAGGATTTCTTTGTGTCTTTTTAACTGGTAGCTCGAAACACGGGTAGTCGAGTAACTCGAGTATTGTTTTGAAAAGAAATCGATTAGCAGAAACCCGTAGTCGTGCAAGCCCTATATATATATATATATATATATATATATATATATATGAATATATATATATATATATATATATATATATATATATATATATATATATATATATATATATATATACATATTTATATATATATATATATATATATATATATATATATATATATATATATATATATATATATATATATATATATATATATATACACAGTTGAAGTCATAATTATTAGCCCCCCTTTGAATTTTTTTTTTTTCGTTTTTAAATATTTCCCAAATGATGTTTAACAGAGCAAGGAAATTTTCACAGTATGTCTGATAATATTTTTTCCTCTGGAGAAAGTCTTGTTTGTTTTATTTCGGCTAGAATAAAAGCAGTTTTAATTTTTATGAACTATTTTAAGGACAAAATTATTAGCCCCTTTAAGCATTTTTTTTTCGGACTATCTACAGAACAAGTCATTGTTATACAATAACTTGCCTAATTACCCTAACCTGCCTAGTTAACCTAATTAACCTAGTTAAGCCTTTAAATGTCACTTTAAGCTGTATAGAAGTGTCTTGAAAAATATCTAGAAAAATATTATTTACTGTCATCATGGCAAAGATAAAATAAATCAGTTATTAGAAATGAGTTATTAAAACTATTATGTTTAGAAATATGTTGAAAAAAATTTCTCTCCGTTAAACAGAAATCGGGGAAAAAAAATAAACAGGGGGGCTAATAATTCAGGGGGGCTAATAATTCTGACTTCAACTGTATATTAATGTATATATACAATAATGAATATCAAATTGTTTCCATACTTGAATTGTAATTCTTAACCTTATTAGTGCAGCACTTAGTTTGGCCAAAAAATAAAATCATTTTTTAATATTTAAAAATATTAAATAAACTTAGGAATTCATTATATATATATGATGATGTGATGGGATGGGATGATGATGATGTGCTATTTATTTGTATGGCCAACAATAAAATAATTTTTTTATATTAAAATTGTTTAATTATAAAATTTTTAATTATAAACTCAGGAATTATATAAATTCATTATTATTTATTTATTTATTTATTCATTTATTTATTTATTTTACATTTTAAAAGATTAAACTGTTATTGTTTTGTCTTCATTTAAATGCTAACCAATAGTTAAATAGCACATAGTCTTAATCAATATGTTAAGAATTTAAAATTGACAACACGTAATTTCTGAAAATGTAATCGTTTAGGGTCCTATTATTCTATATTTTTTATTAAATTATTTGTTTTAAATTATTACATGAATTAAATATATTATATTAATTAATTTGATTAAGCATGTTTTTGATTATTAACATTTATTCCAATCTTTAAAATGGGATCAAGAGAAATAAAATGGGAAAACAAAAGCATCATGTAAAAAACCTAATAAAAATAATAATAATTTCCTAAACATTCTGAAAAATATAGTTACCTTTGTATAAGTTTCATGATTTAAAATAAATTACACATACTTTTTTGTTAGTAAAATGTACTTTAAACATTGGAAGAAAATACAAATCCAAAGTTAAAATTTTAATTCAAATCAAAAATACGAAAGAAAGAAATAAAACATGTTTCATAGAACCCTAGGCCAAGCTGTAGCTCATTCTTGTAAGAAATAAATCTTGTGTAAAACTGCACTTTTTCCAGGAAGCCCTCGACGCATCAATCAGATGCTGCTACGGCTTGTGCCACATTCAGTGCATTCCTGGAGAGGAAAAGCTGTACGACAGCATCTTTCACTTGGAAAGGAGCTTAGGGAGAAAATTCGTCAGACATCACAGAGAAGCCATTTCTAGAGCTGCTTTTTATGTGTTGCACTGAGAGACTGGCCAAAAAAAAGTGTGATCATGAGCCCCGCAGTCACGCAGTCAGTCTGTATGGCCGTAGCTCATTGTGACTCTCCTCTAAATGATTCATTGTTCTCGTGTTATTAAATCATGAACGTGGTTAATTCATGACGCAGGTGCCAGGAGACCCTGACCACAATCCTGCAGTGGCTTGACTTTTACCTGAGGGATGTGCTTTGCTGACTGTGAAAGTCATCATATTCTCTCTCTCTCTCTCTCTCTCTCTCTCTCTCTCTCTCTCTCTCTCTCTCTCTCTCTCTCTCTCTCTCTCTTTCTCTCTCTCTCTCAATTCAATTCAATTCAATTCAATAGTTGCTTTATTGGCATGACAAATGTTACAAATGTGTTGCCAAAGCATTTATAAAGTTTACATAAAAAGTAACATACATATTTATAATAAAAAAACAGCACACAATAGATAGTAGTAGTAGTAGTAAAAAAAAAAGTAAATATAATATAAATATATATATATATATAAATTAAATATAAATAATACATCAAATTATTCAATATATCATATTTATGGTGGCTTGAGAAAATCATAACTTTTCACCAGACTGTCAGACTTAAGGTTGGGCTCATTTAACTCAGACTACCAATCTGCCAAAGACTGATGACCTTTTAACTAACTATCCACACCCTAGCAACCACTTACGACACCCTAGCAACTGTCCCATAGACTTCCATTGTAAAAAAAAACTGCCATTGACTTTACATTGGACACACTAACAACATATCAATTCATGCTAACAATATACTGATCCATACCAGAAACATACTAATCATACTAGCAACATGCAAACTCATACTATAAACATACTAGCAACATGCTAATTCATACTAACAATATACTAATGCATACTGAAAACACATTAACAATCATACTAATCATACTAGCAACATGCTAATTTACACTAAATTCATGCTAACAGCATGCTAGTTTATACTAGAAACATGCTAGTGACATGCTAATTCATACTCAATGCTAACAACATGCTATATTATGCTAGAGACATGGTAACTTATGTTAGTAACTGCTTAGCAACCACTCAGAACACCTTAGCAACTGCCTAGCAACACCTTAGTAACCACCTAGAACACATAGCAACCGCCTAGCCACCACCCAGAACACCTTAGCAATGGTTTAGCAACACCTTAGCAATGACTTAGAACACCCTAGCAACCACCTATCAACACCTTAGAAGCCACTCAGAACACCTTAGCAACGCCTTAGCAACCACTCAGAACACCTTAGCAACTGCCTAGCAACGCCTTAGCAACCACTCAGAACACCATAGCAACTGCCTAGCAACACCTTATCAACCACTCAGAAGACCCTAGCCACAGCCTAGCAAACACTCAAAACACCCTAGAAACACTTTAGAAATGACCTAGAACATCTTAGCGACCACCTAGCAACACCTTAGCAACCACCTAGCAGCCAATCAGAACATCTTAGCAACTGCCTTGCAATACCTTAGCAACCACTCAGATCACCCTAGCAACTGCCTAGCAATGCCCTAGCAACCACCTAGCAACCACTCAGAACACCATAGCAACTGCCTAGCAACCACTCAGAACACCCTAGCAACCGCCTAGCAATGTCTTAGCAACCACCTAGCAATGCCTTTGTAATGACCTAACAACCACTAAGAACACCTCAGCAACCGCCTAGCAATGCCTTAGCAAGCGCTCAGAACACCCTAGCAACACCTTAGCAACCACCTAGAGCACCCTAGCAACACCTTAGCAACCACTCAGAACACCCTAGCAACCGCCTAGCAACACCCTAGAACACCCTGGCAATGCCTTAACAACCACTCAGAACAACCTAGCAACCATCTAGGATTGCCTTAACAACCGCTCAGTGGTCGACCTAACAACCACTCAGAATACCCTAGTGACACCTTAACAACTACCTGGAACACCCTAGCAACGCCTTAGCAACCGTCAAGCAACCATTCAGGACACCCTAGCAACCGCCTAGCAACATTTTAGCAAGATTTCTCTCTCTCTCTCTGTCTCTCTCTCTGTCTCTCTCTCTGTCTCTCTCTCTCTCTCTCTCAATTCAGTTCAATCTTGCTTTATTGGCATGACAAATGTAACATATGTATTGTCAAAGCATTTGTGATGTTTATGAAATGACATAGTAGCAGTGATAATAAAATAAGAAAACAAAACAATAATTAACATATACCACATAACACATTAACATATTTTTAACAATCAACATTAGTTTAGGATTAAACAATAATAATAAACAACATATTTAACATTCAACAGGATTCATTGATAAGAATTTAGAAATCCGATGTGTGCGGGTGGTGGGGAGGTGGTGGGGTTAGGTCATCCCCCACCCACCCCCCAAAAAAGGACAAACATATTTTAATGTCAAACTAAAGCGACTTGAAAGTAATTATAGGTGAAATATCATGAAAATCTGATTTTCTTTTTATGTGCTTAAAGGTTCAAGACACCCTGGAGTACATTTTTTTTTAATTTTAACAGATTTGTGTTGAGCATCAGTTAAGACAACGTTAGCACCTGTATGCTTTAATTGTTGGGAAAACTGGGTAATTTTGAGTTTTTGTCATCTAATTTCATCTTCCGGGTTTAAAATCAATTTTGGGGCGGGATCAAAATCGATGACGTATAGTGCGAATCTGCCTGTCCAGTGATGACATGTCTGACAGGTTTCTCATTATTATTCATAGCTGAGTTTTCTTATCCTATGAGATGATCCTATTTTTTAATTATTCATGAGAGCACGTGCTTTCTGAAGGCAAGGCAGACCTGCCAAACTGTGATACCGCGTACGGCATGCAGTATTTAGCTGTTTGTAAAGGGTCGTATGTTTCCATGATCTACAGGGTTTGTTGCGTGTTTTTCCCCATGATGCTGTCATTGCCGATACAGCAAAGCTGTTGGTTTGCTGCAAGCATTTTTGTCGGGAGAGCTGTACGGCAATTGGAGAATGGCAGACTTTGTCTTTTATTAGTTGAGTTTATTACCATTCAGACACATCGCCTATATCCTTGCTGCTGTGTTTGCCTATTTTTAAAATCCTCAGGATTACCGGCAGGACTAATGATTGAAATAGATAGAGACCTGCTTCACTGCTCCACTGTGTCTGCATTCAGACCCGAGGATTCAGGAGGAGAGAAGTCCTTATTTATAGTGTTTATATAAACTTGATTGTCTTTATAATGATAACAAATTGTGGTTACATTTAGGGATGTCCCGATCAGGTTTTTTTGCCCTCGAGTCCGAGTCTGAGTCATTTGATTTTGAGTATACCGATACTGAAACGTGACCCAAGTGAAGAAACAGATCCAGGATGTTCCTTATTTTTTTATTCAATTCAACTTATTTAAACATTCAACAACTCTGTTAACAAACAGAGCACTTCTTTGAGGTAGCTTGAACGATCAAGTTATAAATAACATCAATTCATCACTTTTGGGACAACAGTGTATTTAAAAAAAAAATCTAATATAAAAAACAAATAGCACCTCAACTTAAAATACACGGCAGACAATCCAAAGTTTACATATCTCACAGTTTGCTATGGCAATGTTGTCAGCATCAACTTTATAATACCTCCAGACTGCATACTCGCACTTTCCGCTTCAAGCTGCTTCCATGTTCTACTTTGCCGGCATTTAACCAGTAGCTTCTCTGCAACAAAGTGATGTCATGCTGCACCCATTGCTGTTTCTGTGAGAAGTTAAGAAAGATGTCTAACTCTGTGCTACCGCATAACTATAGATGTGTTAAAAAAAAATTCTGATTGAGTCTGAAACTGCGTGATCGGGCCCGATTTCCGATCAGGTAATCGGATCGGCATCCCTAGTTATATTAAATTACGAATAACATATGTAGCAGGGCATTAAATCACTTACTGTTTATTTTTTTGCATTTTAACTTTCTAAACTATAAAATCATGGGTCTCCTCATGGTTTGTGTTTCATTTTGTGAGCCAACTGACAGTTGTTCGCTCCCCTCTTTTTCCCCTGCTCTGCCAGACACACCCACTCCTCCCTCAGATCTGAGCCACAGAGACATTTTGTAAAATTGTCTTACCGGACAAAACATTATGCAATTCTAAGTGTGCCTCACACAGGTGAGTGGGCTTGACAAACCATCTGTAGAAAACACACTTTTTCATCTGTCTGACACTTTCCCAGAAATTTGCACCATTTGCACTTTCTTTAAATCACCCCATATCTCTATAAATACATTGTGCATTTCTGAGTGTGCTTCACACAAGTGAGTGGGCCTGACAAACCACCTGTAAAAACACTCTTCTCTCTGTGCACTAGACACTTTCCTTAGTCTCTACCTGAATTAACTTGTTTTCTTCCACCTTAAATGCCTCTTTTTTACAATATTCTGCATAATATTTTTGTATAGTATGTGTTAGGTTGTGTAAATGGTTATGTATTTATAGTATATGTATTGTACAATTAGTAGTTTTATATTATCAATTCGAAATGTTAGTTATGCATAGGTTTAAAATAACTCTTACGTTCAATGTTGTGTCATTATATTTATGATTGTTTATTTATGTAGTACCATGGTCCAGCAAGACACGATATTTCGTTCCACTCTACTGTATGTCCACACATTAATTTAATTTAATATTATTTCTTTATTTTGTTTTATTTTTTATTTAAATGAATTTTTTTAATGTAATTTAATTTCAATTTAATTAAAAAATGTTTTATAATTTTTTTATTTAATTGAATTTTACTTTATTTAATTTAGATATAATTTTATTTTATTTAATTTTTATTTAATTTATTTTTTATTTTTTATTTATTTATTCTTTTTCAAATATTTTGTTTTATTTATTTTTTATTTTATTTATTTTTTTATTATTATTAAATTTAATTTAAATTTAAATAAATTTTAATTTAATTTAATTTAATTTAATTTAATTTAATTTAATTTAATTTAATTTTATTTTATTTTCATTTTATTTTATTTCATTTTTTTTTTTTTTAATATTTTATTTTATTTTATTTTACCTCAGATGAGCTGGCTTTTATACCTGAATGCTCTGCTCATGTATGTGGAAGGTAATTAACAGTGATGAATGACTCTATGGTGGTTTGTGCTCTTTTGAGGTTGATAGTCACAGAGAAAGAGCACTTAAGTGTTGACGATAAATGTAGTCTCACATCAGCCGTGATTGAAGTGGAACAATTAGCCTGTTGTGGAACAAGCACACATCACTGGCTGAACCACTCCAACACTATTGTGTTTACACTTCAACTATTGAAATTATTTGCTTACACTGTTGTTCAGAGGTCAGATGTATTCTATACATTAACTTTTAATGATTATACATTTATTTAACACAGAATAAGTTGAACAACAGAAAAGCTGAAAGTGCATTAAATATATTTTAAGTAGGTATATTATTTAATGTTTTCAGTTACTTGAATAATTCAGAAAAATAAGATTTCATGAGTATCATGATACTAAAACCTGGATTAATTAAAATGAAAAAGCAGCATTGCCATCAATGGAATATATTTGATTTGATTTATTTTAGTTTCTTTCCTTTTCCTTAAATATTCAAATATAAAACATGTGATGTTATACCTGACACTTTACACTTTGTTTTATGAAATCTCTCATACTATTCATTTTTTAAATGTTTTAAATGTGTACAAATGCTGAATTTAGAGACCTCACTAAATTTCGAATTTCACAGCCAAGTTTAATGGGCCCTATTTTAACGATCTAGGCACAAAGTCCAAAGCGCATGGCGCAAAAGCATTAAGGGCGTGTCAGAATCCACTTTTGCTAATTTAATCACTGAAAATTAGGCTTTGCGCTGCAGCGCATGGTCTAACAGGGTTGAGCTTATTCTCTTAATGAATTATAGGTGTGTTTTGAGAATAAACCAATCAGAGTCTCATCTCCTATTCCCTTTAAGAGTCAGTTGTGTCGCGCCATAGCGCATTTGCTATTTACATGGCGGACTTTGTAAGTGGAAAAACTGAATGCTTCACTAGCGAGAAAACAGTTAAACAGAGCATCTGTAGTGCTGCCAAATAATTGAGTTTATGCTTACTGTATAATTCATTGAATGTGTGAATAGGCCATGCAGTTAAGCATACTCACACTTAGTTTTTGAAGCTCCAAATATATAATATATGTGAGTAATGGACTTTTATTTTATGTTTTTTATTTTGAAGTGATGAAGTGAGGTGAATGTTTCTGTGTTCTATTTCCTGTCCTAACTGTTGCCGTTTTTCAATATATACACACATTTACATATCATACACACCACAAGGGGGAGATAGTGGGCACATGGAGACTGCTCAGTTGAACTTCTGAAGAAGCCAGAAGCACATGGAGTGGCAGTTTGCCTAAACTACCTTTTTTTGGTGTACTGAGGACCACAGTTTGCATGGATTTTTCTCTTTGGACTTAGTTGGACTCTTGCAGAACTTTGAAAAAGACTATCCAAGGAGGACATTAGATGTGCAGCAACTACACATGGTACCTGCTATCCTGAATCAAACATTTCGGTGAGAGGGACCCATTTTGCACGCGCACACATCCACAGACTTTGAACTTTGCACATACACATACACACACACTCACACACAAGGGATTCACCTTTTTTGTATTGTTATATGGTATGAATGTTGTTTGTGTTAATGTTCATTGTAAGGACAATTTTCAGAGTATTATGATCCTATAAGGGGAAAAAAGATTACTCATTCAATCCATGATAACATATGAATTTAAAACTAGAGAATTTAACCATTTTTGTTATTTTTATTTTTGTGTATCTCGTTGATTTAAAGACGAGCGTTACACATCTACAGCGCAAGAATGAGAGAATGAGCCTCCTCATTCTTTACTTTCACTTTCACTTTGGTGGATAAGGAAACGTGTTGTACACACAGACATCCATTAGCCTACATAATTAATTTCGATTTAAAAAGTTATAGCCAAAAACACATGCTATGCCCCTAATGGTCTAAAAGCTGACAGGTGGGCAAATCTAAGCTTGTTTTTAATAAAACAAATATAAATGTGCATATCATAAATAATACTGCTAATAATAATGACAGCTGTCAATCACTCAGTCAATGCCTTCTGCCTTCAGATGACAGGAGTTACAACCGCGAAAATGTGAAGCGCTGAAGATGAGAGAATGTAAATAACACTGACAGATTTTGTTTTAGAAACGTTTAGAAAAGTTACTAATAATGGCACATCTTGTTAGTGATCATGTGCTGAATGTTAATCCACCATTTACACTTTTCCAAGAGTGGATAAAAGACTTCCAGTGGCTTCAAGTCCGCTACGAAAATAACTAAAGCCATTCGCTGTAAAGTCTGTGGGACGGGGGTTGCAGGTAACATCGTTTGCCACTGAATCTACACATTTTAAGCGTGAATTTAATCATTTAATCCTCATGATGCTGTCAGCCGTGCAAGCGGCAGCTATAAGTAAAATATAACAGCTCATGAAAAGACCGAATTTGCTATTAAGATGACATGCAAATAATAAGTTATATATCAGTAGAGGTATCTGAGTACAAGACACAGAATATGTACAGTATGTTTCACATTTTTACTGCATTTGCTCTTTGCAATTCTAATTTATTGTGCAAAAGAATAAATAGACCCTTATTTACAACAAACATAAACTTCCTTTGGGTAGAGCTGTGCACAACTGTAAACAATATTGCAGTACCTATTGGAACTGAACCTACAACATACACAGGTCTGTAAATCATTCATCAAATTGTTCAATTTAGAAGACATTTTCAGGAAGAAAAAAAAAAGATTAATTTTTTTATTAAATTTCCTTGACAGATTTTGACAACTAGTTTTTGTCTATTATTTTTATTTTATTGTCTACTATTTTTGTATGCAATGACTCAAGTAATGAAATGAGGACTATTAGTTTTATATAGAATGACTATTCAGCATTCACAAGTTTAGTTCATTTTGACTGACATGACATAAGCAAATGATAATGTTACAAACAGCAGAGAGTTGCATGAAAGCAATTGATGCATGTCCAAAAGCATTTGCAATTTGTTGGAAGGAATGAGAAACTGCTACTATGATGTGGACAAATGACTAATTGTTTTGAGAAATGCATTAACTGTTGTGCAAATGTAAATAGTGTTGTGAGAAATGCACCAAAGCGACTGAGAAAAACTGTAATATCCATTGATACTGCTCCTTCAGCAGACATTTAACTGACTGTAAGAAACTTTGCAAGTACATGTCAACTTACACTAACCCTAACCCTAACACCAGCCTAACAGTCTACTTATAATCCATTGAGAATTAGTTGGCATATAGATGCAATGTAACAAACGGACCATCAAAATAAAGTGTTACCATAATAATAAAAATTCTTTACACAATGATAGTACACAACATGTAGCGAAGTAATAATGCTGAAACTTCATTTTAAAATAAAAGTTATGTTAGAAATAAATACATAATAAAATAGTTCAAATGTTTTACAGCATTTAAAAAATATATATATTATTATTCTTATTTAAAAAGATGCAACTCCACCTATAATGTCCTTGTGTTCAGTGGGTGCACTTTTATTTAGTAACTGCAAGAGTACCAAAATTTACAGAGGCATTATGCAGTTTTTAACTTTGCTATTTTCTTTAATTCGATGGCTCATTGAAGACGTCGGCTAATGTGAAGTGACATTAGAAAGCTGTTGTGCTGTGCTCACTGATTCGATTAAAGCTGGCGCTGAGTGATTAAACTCACCGAATGTCCCTTTATGCTTCATATGGACACCTAACGATGGCAGCTGATTGGCCATTAGACTGGTCAAGTCTGGGTCAGAGCGACTGCTGTCCTGCTTATTCTTGTGCAGCTGAAGCCTAAGTATTATATGTGCTGTGCTTTATCCCCACAATTTTCAGTTTTTTATTTTTTTATTTCGGGTTTACCCATATGCTTTTGTTTGATTTCATCCAGGCATGAGAAATGCTCAGGGGATTTATCGCAGCAGGCAGTATCTTCTCACACACAGTAACAGTTTTCCTTCTTTTTGTATCCACAGGTGTGTGATGCGACAGAAGCTAAAACACGCACATTGCCCAACGACTGAAATTGCAGTCCACACACCCAGTGTTGCATCACTAGATGCTCTGTTACGGCACATCCCAGCAGTCCTGGCCTTCCTACTAAATCAAATCAAACAAACTAATTCAGCTCTTATTGAGTCCTTCAGAAGACCAAAGGTAATGGGTAGTAATTCAAGCTCATGTATCAGCATAAATGTTTAGTGTCAAATAGGGCTGTGCAATATTACGATGTACTGTACACTACCTGACAAAAGTCTTGTCGTTGATCCTAGTTGTAAGAGCAGCAAATATTAACTTGACATCTAGATTATAATTTGGTAAAGTGGCAGAAGATAGATTTTTCTGATGAATCATCAGTTGAACTGCATCCCAATCATCACAAACACTGCAGAAGACCTATTGGAACTCACATGGACCCAAGATTCTTAAAGAAATCAGTCAAGTTTGGTGAAGGAAAAATCATGGTTTGGGGTTACATCCAGTATGGAGAGAATAACCACATCAACAGTTGAGGTATCAAGACATTTGTGCTGCTCATTACATTACAAACCACATAAGAGGGCTAATTATTCAGCGGGATAGCGCTCCTTCTCATACTTCAGCCTCCACATCAAAGTTCCTGAAAGCAAAAAAGGTCAAGGTGCTTCAGGATTGGTCAGCCCAGTCACCAGACATGAACATTATTGAGCATTTCTGTGTAAGGTGAAGGAGGAGGCATTAAAGATTCAAAGAATCATGGTCATATTTCAATTTGGTAAAATAAGCGTAATCTAGAGGCCTTTGCCTTTCATATTAGCCACTTCTGATACCAAATGATCAACTAGAAGTCAAGTTATTATTTGTTGTTCCTAAAACTTACAGGCAACAAGACTTTTGTCAGGTAGTGTATATTATATGGACAAAATAAAAAGTTGATCTCTTTAAAGTTTTAAAATTTTCTTGTATCAGTTTTAAAAGGGTTACAGATATGTTCAAAGAGTACAAAAACAGCAGTGTCAAAAAAGATTAGTTAAACTGTTACAGTTTATTTTACGGTGTCTGTTACAGTGTAACTATGCATGAAACTACTGAAGATTATTAATTAATTACATGTACATACTTTATGGTTAGGGTTAGAATTTCCATCATCAGTCCTAATAGAACTACTAACAATGTATTAAGTTTTAATAATTTTCTCACATTTTTCTGTGAGAAAAGAAAAAAAAAAACACTATAAAATGTTATTTTTAAAATGCTCAAGGCTGAACAGATTTTTGTAGATTGATTATTTTGCAATTTTGTAGAATTTTTGTAGATTAATTTATGAAAGGAAATGGAATTGAAAACAGTTGGCTCAGCCCTCACTGCTGTTGCTGATAACACAAAATGTTTATATTCAATATTCATTCATTCATTTATCTTTCTTCGGCTTAGTCTCTTATTTATCAGGGGTCGCCACAGCGGAATAAACTGCCAGCTATTCCAGCATATATGTTTTATGCAGCGGACGCCCTTCCAGCCGCAACCCTGCACTGGGAAACACCCATACACTCACACTCATACACTATGGACAATTTTGTTTACCCAATTCACCTATACCGCATGTCTTTGGACTGTGAGGGAAATCGGAGCATCCGGAGGAAACCCAGGCGAACATGGGGAGAACATGCAAACTCCACACAGAAATGCCAACTGGCCCCGCCAGGACTCGAACCAGCGATCGTCTTGGTGTGAGGCAACAGTGCTAACCACTGAGCTACCGTATCACCCTTAATTCATTCATTCATATTCTTTTCGGCTTAGTCCCTTTATTAATCCGGGGTCGCCACAGCGAAATGAACCGCCAACTTATCCAGCACTTGTTTTACGCAGCGGATGCCCTTCCAGCTGCAACCCATCTCTGGGAAACATCCATACACACTCATTCACACTCATACACTACGGACAATTTAGCCTACCCAATTTACCTGTACCTCATATCTTTGGACTGTGGGGGAAACCGGAGCACCCGGAGGAAACCCACGCGAACGCAGGGAGAACATGCAAACTCACCACAAAAACGGCAACTGACCCAGCTGAAGCTTGAACCAGCGACCTTCTTGCTGTGAGGCGACAGCACTACCTACTGCGCCACTGCATCGCCCCACCCTATATTTAGTATTATAAATATAAATACTAGATACAGATATATAGATTCTAACAACAACATAACAAGTAAATCTTGTAAGTCACATACACACATATAAATAAATAAATACATAAATAAATAAATAAATCCTGTTTACATCAACACAGCCAATATAATCACAATAAAATAAATGAAAAAGAAACAAGTTCATAAGAATGCACACATTTAAAACCTGTTATCCCTACTCTCTGTTATGCCTCTATTGGCTATCTGAGGCCTAATAAAGGCTCAGTGAAGGCTTGTGGGTAGAGCTGTATGATGATGCAACAGTCCAATAGTCTGGATCCACTTTGATGTGATCAGCATTTTGGTGTCCTACTGGGCCACATGATGGCTTTAAACTTTTGTGCTGAACAGATGGGCAGGGTATTGGTGCCCACAGTGCATGGTCATGTCTGTGTGTTCCTGTATTACACAAAACGAGCGGCATAAATGATTATACTCTAGACTAGTAGATTATGCTATTTGGCAGTTCAGTTGAAATGGCAACACTTTATATGTTTTGTTTAATTTTTACATTAATGCAATAAGTATGAACTAACAAAGAACAGTACGGAGCAGCGTTTATTAATTGTTTTAAAATGTAGTATGTACATATACACTACCTGACAAAAGTCTTGTCGCCTATCTAAGTTTTGGGAACAACAAATAATAACTTGATTTCTAGTTGATCATTTGGCATTAGAATTGGCTTATATGAAAGGCAAAGGCCTCTAGGTTACGCTTATTTTACCAAAATAAAATATGATCATGCCTTGATTTTAAATTATTTAATTAGGACAGTAAGGTCTGAAGTCTTGTCACTTACCAGAAATAATGTAGAGTGGAAAATATGGTGCTAAAGAATTAATATTGTGTATGACTCCCATGAGCTTGGAGGACTGCATCCATACATCTCTTCAATGACTCAAATAACTTAATAATAAAGTCATCTGGAATGGCAAAGAAAGCGTTCTTGCAGGACTCCCAGAGTTCATCAAGATTATTTGGATTCATCTTCAATGCCTTCTTCATCTTACCCCAAACATGCTCAATAATGTTCATGTCTGGTGACTGGGCTGGCCAATCCTAGAGCACCTTCTTTGCTTTCAGGAACTTTGATGTGGAGGCTGAAGTATGAGGAAGAGCGCTATCCTGCTGAAGAATTTGTCCTCTTCTGTGGTTTGTAATGTAATGGGCAGCACCAATGTCTTGATACTTGATCTCTCGCACGCCCACATACTGAATGTAACCCCAAACCAGGATTTTTCCTTCACCAAACTTGACTGATTTCTAAGAGAATCTTGGATCCATGCGGGTTCCAATAGGTCTTCTGCAGTATTTGTGATGATTGGGATGCAGTTCAATAGATAATTCTATCTTCTGCTACTTTTCCAAATGATCAACTAGAAGTCAAGTTATTATTTGTTGCTCTTACAACTGGCATCCACGACAAGACTTTTGTCAGGTAGTGTACTATGGTTGAAATATTTTGGATTGATATGACAGCATTTATCAACAACAAAAAAATGTAAATTAAATATCTAAAATCAACAATAATACTTTTATTTATTGAGCAAAAATAACAAATACATAAAAAATGATGTAGTCCTTATATTGTTCATCAAAGTCAAGTCAAGTCAAACTTTATTTAGCACTTTAAAACAACATGAATATTGACCAAAGTGCTTCACAGACAGGTCAAATACACAAATTATTAGAAAAAACAACAACTGTATTTTATCCTATGAGATAAAATAATACAAATATTTGAAAAGGTCTGCATAAAAATAAGTACTAAAAAAAAAGAGTAAGCCAAAGAGAAAAGGTAAGTGTTGACTGACGCTTTAAAAATGCTCAATGTAGGAGAAAATCCAGAATGTTTGGATTGAGAACGATCTGTCTCCATTTGATTTCAAAGAAGATTTTGGAATGTTTACCAGAAGCTGAGCTAAAGAGACCTAAGAGATCTTTGAGGAAGATACAAAATTGTACAGTCCTCATGTTATGTAATTATCCTCATTTGATGTAAGTCACCTGAGTTGTGAACTGTCCCTAGCTGTATTGATTACATAGTGCATTTTACATGTTAAATATATACTTTGTTGAGTAGAGAGTTCAGACCTATTTTGCAGAGTAGAGAGTTAGCTTTGCCACAATTTTATAGTTATTTACTGCAAAAATGCCAAGTAAAATATCACATACATTCTTTACAGTTTAACAATATGCACTGCATTGTGGGTAATTTAAAAACTTTAACAGCAACTTACTGGATAGGATTTTGCGGTGTTCTACAGTAATAAAAGTAATCAAATACTGCTACTGTAGTTGAAGACAAAAATGAGAGAGTTTATGAACAAATCATGTACCTGTAACATTTTGTATCACAAATTGTATTTAAAATAGATTGCTGAATAAAAATTACTTTGGTAAACTATTTAAAATAGATATAATAACAATTAAAAATAAAAATACAGTTGTACATGATCTCGTCACTTGCTTGGAATTTAATAAATTCATTAGTAAATACTAAAGTGTAAAATGTAAATAAAATACAGTAAAAGTATTGTAAAAATTGTCATACTGTCAAATTAAAATGTGCTAAAAGGGCATTTTACCATAAAAAGAAGTTGCGGTAAGATGACTTTAAAATAAAAAAAAATGCAGTAGTTCCCTGCTGCACATTTACAGGTAAGTTACTGTTTAGAGGTAGTTATGGTAAATTGCTGGCAACAGTGCTGCAGTAAGTTACTGCAAAAATACAATAAAATGTCTAACAGTGTACATCATGGGTGTTTAATAAGCACATGTACTGTACAGTTGAAGTCAGAATTATTAACCCCCCTGAATTATTAGCCTCTCTGTTTATTTTTTCCCCAATTTCTGTTTAACAGAGAGAAGATTTTTTTTCAACACATTTTTAAACATAATAGTTTTAATAACTAATTTCTAATAACCTAAGTAAATGATATTTTTCAAGACACTTCTATACAGCTTAAAGTGACATTTAAAGGCTTAACTAGGTTAATTAAGTTAACTAGGCAGGTTAGTTTAATTAGGCAAGTTATTGTATAATGATGGTTTGTTCTGTAGACCAGGGGTTCTCAAACTTTTCAGCCCGCGACCCCCAAAATAACAATGCCAGTGACTCGCGACCCCTAATATCCTCTGAGGTGGTTATAAATACAGAAACCTTGCATGCAATGGCGCACACACACCAATAGACACAAGTCTATTATTTGTTTATTTTTTATAATGTATGTCAGTGCTGTAAATGTGCCTTTATTTTAACCTGGTGTTATAAAATCTGCTGCATCTGACGCTATTGCTGTTTCTTTAATATAATGTAATTACCTCAGGGGTCGCAATCCAATAGAACTAGTAACTATATAGTATATACTGTAGTAACTATAAACGACTATTTTTTTTCTGTAGGTTATGGATAAAATATGGTAATTCTTATGGTTTTATAAAAATAAATAGATTTTTGGATATGACCAGACGACCCCCCCTTCACTGTCCCGCGACCCCTCGGGGGGTCCCGACCCCCACTTTGAGAACCACTGCTGTAGACTATCGAGAAAATATAGCTTAAAGGGGCTAATAATTTTGACTCTAAAATGTTTTTAAAAAAATTAAAAACTGCTTTTATTCTAGCCGAAATAAAACAAATAAGACTTTCTCCAGAAGAAAAAATATTACCAGACATACTGTGAAAATTCCCTTGCTCCATTAAATATTTAAAAATGAAAAAAAAAATAAATAAATTCAAAGGGGGGCTAAAACTTCTGATTTCAACTGTACATTTTAATGAGCAAACAAACACTGCAGTCACATTTGGCCAGTATCATTGTCTTCTCAATAGCTGATTTGTTCCAGATGAAGAGAGTGGAAAGCAGCAGATGGTGAGGTCTGAGAGGGGCTGGGCAGGACTAAGACTCTCCCTCAGACAGCCATAATCCCCCTCCTCCAAAAAAGCCCTGGGTGTTGACCACTTACATCCAGACTCTCAAAACACTCTGTCACACAGCCAGACCAAGATGGTCGTGTCTAACCATGCATTTTACCATCGCTGTAGAACAGAAGGCAAAGGTTAATGATGCAGGAGCTTTATGTTATCTATTACTGAACCAGTGCTGACCCCATCACTTTATTTCACCAAATTCAGCAACCATGTTTACGTTCATTGCATCCCAAAGGGTGCATTAAATTCACTCACAGCTGACCTAAAATTTTGGCTGGGGCTCAAATTTAATCCTGTTTCCCATGCAAAGCACAACTTCAGCTTTTTGTAATTGCTTACTTACTCCAGGCTCTGGGATTTGTCTTCGAATTCAGCAGGCATACATCGCTCTAACGGAAGCCTTAGAGTTGATGAGCGTGTGTCTGTAAACATATTTTGAAATATAATGGAAGTCAAGCAGAACAGTACTCCTGACCTTCGCATTTTGTGGTAGACTAGTTACTCATTCATTTAGAATAGATTTACTGTTCATTAGTTGTAATAAGCAAAACAGTCGATTATGCGTTTGCAACAGTTAAGCTGCTGTGATCAAAAGTTGTGTTAGCAGAACTCTAAACACAGGTTTAGTGGAAAAAAGTGTCTCTATCATGATTGCAATGCTACAAAATTTATCTATACATACTTTTTGAAGCAAAACATAAAACGGAAACAACTTTTGTTCATTTTTGCACAAATTATGATTACAGTATAGATGTTTAATTGATACCCAGGCTAATTCTGATTACGTACCCCTATATACACTTCTGGAGAGAGCAAAATACATCCCAGAAGGTAGGTTTTTTTTGCAGTTTTTGTTTACGTGAATTCGATGTGTACGCTTTTTAAGATCTCAAATTACTCTCGCGAGTGCCTGCTGTTCTCACGAAAATCCATCAGAGACTGCTGTCTACTGACTGACTTACTGACTGACCAACTGACTGATTCCACCTACCCTCTCCTTCCCTAAACCCAACCAATAGTGTTTTAAAAAGCATTGATTGACCAGCCCACCCACTTACCTAAACCCAACCGCAGTGGTTTAAAAAGAAATCCATGAAAAGAAAATTATTTTTATGAATTTTACCACTTTTTTTTAGATTGTACCACGTTCGCATCCTGTTATTTACTTTTTTATTTTTAGTTCTTGTTTTCATCTTACTCGCTTACTAGAACCGTTCTTCACCAGACTCGAACCCCGTTGTCACGGTCAACTCCACTATGCGTCTCAAGTTCATGTTCAACGTACATGTCGGGCTACCGGACAAACTGGTGACAGCAGAAAAGCCGCGTAGCGTTCATTTTAAAGATGAAATGCAGACATACGTAGCTCTGGCTACATAATTCATGATCTCCAGAAACATATGTAGGGCTACGTTTTCACTATTAGTCTATGTTGGATGAAAACACCAGGTATGTACAGTTTGTATTGTACTATAATACTTCAAACTGTATATTTTCTCTTCAAAACATTTTCCTGAATGTTTTGCATGAATAACTATTGTTTTTTTTAATCACATATATAGCTTAAATTGTTTGGCTTTTCTAAAAGTAGTAGACAGATAATTTATTAACATATAATCAAAAGACAAAACTGGATTTAAAAAAGTCTAGAAAATGGTCAACAAAGCTGAAAAATTAGATACCAAGAACTACAAACAGAAATAAATCTAGAAGAAAAAAGAATGAACGAAGACCAAAAAAAAAAAAAAACATGACGATAGATTGACTGACTCACTGGCAGGTATAGGATATAAGCAGGGATACAAAACAAATCAGCCAGGGGTGCATTTCCCAAAATCATTGTTAACTAATTGTGATTGCTGTAGTTTCAAACTTAATTCTAATATCCATAGTTTCAATCAGCATTTGCAAGCAGCATAATTTGGTGGAAAGTTGAGAAGCTCAAAACATTTTAAACCCTGCTTACACCTGTACTTAGATTTGTCCGCTCATGAACATGATTGATGAAATTGCATCTTAATACAGGTGTAAATAGATCCTTGTTTTGTGGGATATAAAAACAACTCCAGTGGGTTATTAGCTGTAAAATCAATGTGAACAAATAATAGAGTTGTTTTGTTATTGAATCAGTATGCTTTAATGAAAGACCAGATTTTTCAACTGGATATAGCTTAATTTAAATGGCTTTCCCCAAAGTAGTAGACAAATACATCATTAACATAGTTGAACAATGAGATACAACTTCAACGGAAATAAATCTAAAAAAAGAAAAAAGAAAGAAAGATTAAAAAAAAACAGGGCAGCAGATTGACTCACTGGCAGGGTAATAAAAACAAGGCAGCCAGGCGTGCATTTCCCAAAACCATTGTTAACTTACTGTGATCCCAATTTCTGTAGTTATCAACTTATTTCTAATATCCATAGTTTCATTCAACATTTGTAAGCAGCACAATATGATGGAAAGTTGACAAGCTCAAAACAATTTAAAGGGCACCTATTTTACCCCTTTTTCAAGATTTAAGATAAGTCTTTTGTGTCTCCAGAATGTGTCTGTAAAGTTTCAGCTCAAAACACCCATTAGATTATTTATTATACCTTTCAGAATATTGGCATTTTCTGCTCTGAACACATTGTAGCTGTTTTTGTTGCCTGCGCCTTTAATGCTAGTTCTCCCCGCCCACCGTTCCCATGTGCCTGTCAGAGTGTGCCTCAATCTCCGCCTTGGCTGCGTCAGATAAACAGCACAGTGACAGACATGAAGAAAGCAGATCTCCCATAACGATTGTGATAAATACTACAGTTAGAACTATCCCAATGATTATTTGATGTATTTGTTGTGGAGTTAATTCAAGCCTTTCTGCAACGATGAGACACACACAATGTCGTTACAAAGTTCACACACAGACACGCACACACAGCGGACACACACACACAGTGTGCGCGTTTAATTTTACACAGCAAATGTGACAGGATACAGGTTAATATCCACTGCTGTATGGATATCCGTTATGTTAATGTACAAAATAAACCTGATTTAACGTCTACAAACCGGGATTGAAGCATCTTTTTTTATAATTGTACTGACATGCGGCTGTGGTGATAGAGACTGTAAAATCGCTGTAATTCTTTACAAACATGCACTGTTTTAAAAACGTTTTAAACTTGTAAAACTCAATCTTGATCACTTTTGATGACGATGATGATGATCACAGAGAGCTAAACAGATCTTTAATCCCAGTTGCTTTGCGCACGTCCTGTCCTGTTGATATAATCATACGCGTTAATGCAAAGATGTTAATACGCGGCTGTCAATCAAATCGGTGGGAGAGGAAACCGCACTCCTACGTCACGTAGGAGGGATTTGGATACTATTTTATTGTCAGGAATTTAAAAAAAAAAGAGACTTATTGTGTTTATATCACTCCAAAATGACTGTGGACACACAATACCTACACACAGTTCTGTCCGAACAGCTTACAAAAGATTATTTTCATCATAGGTGTCCTTTAAACCCTGTTTACACCTGTACTTATATTTGTCCACTCATAAACATGATTGATGGAACTGCACCTTAATACTGGTGTAAATAGATCCTTGATTTGTGGGATAAAAAAACTATTATAAAAAAATATTAGCTGTAAAATCACTGTGAACAGATGTTATCGTCTAGTTCCTGAACCAGTATGTTTAATGAAAGACCAGATTTTCAACTGGATAGATGTGATAGTTTGATAGCAGTGGTGGACAGTAACTAAGCACTTTTATTTCACTACTGTACTTAAGTATATATTTTAAGTATCTATGGTTTATCAGAATATTTTTTTAATTTTGGAACCTTCTTTATTATTACACTACATTGCAAAACTAAATTTTGTACTTTTTACTTCAATACGTGTCCTGAATAAGGCTGAGTAAAAAGTTGTATTGAATGGTAAACATTGTCACCTGCTCAAAGAGGAAAAAAGTGGTGTTTAATTCATGAACAAGCTGAATTTGATCAGTTAACCCTGATAAATCAGTTTACAAATTGCATTGGACAATTAATTTGTGAACTGGATTGACATCCAGAGCCGGCGCGTCCATAGAGGCGACGTAGGCAGCCGTGATAACATAATAGTGAGGAAGGTGTCCGCGATTTTGTCACAGCAAAATAATCCGCCTCCAAATAATGCGTGTTTGTGTGATTATATGTGTGTTTGTCTGCATAAATGTGGGCGTGTGTGTGTGAAAATCTTCAAAAATGTTGGTGGTGGTGAGCAACTTTGTAAAAAAATGCTGGTTAGGAAAGAGTTAATAGAATGATCAGATATTGACCTTTGACATTTTTTTATTGATTTTGAGAGCCAGCAGTAGATTTTAATCATGGTTTTTATGCAATCCACCTTCCAAAATGTTCCAATAGATGCAAAGTCTTTTCAATGTACTGGTGTACTCACTTACTACAGCTTTATGAATATGTAAACATCTTACTTATTCAGCACATTTATTATGCATACTGCCAATCTTTGGCAGAGGTAGAACTGTGTGTATCAGCAAAAAAAAAAATAAAAAAAAAAAACCCGGCCTGCTGTTACACTATTAACTGTTTAAGGCTTCAGACCATTCCCTCCAGTATTTTTCTCCTACCAGTCCAGTCAAATCACTTTTAACAGTGTGTGGATGAATTGATATCATCAAATTGAAAGTTGGCTTTTGTTGTCCCCAAATCAACCTCACTGGTTTAAACACATGAGCAATAATTAACCCCCCCAAAAAAGCCAAACCAAAGCAAAGACTACCAGTTTACTATGGTATAAATACAGCAACACAAAATATAAAAGAGAAATATCGACTTAAAAATGTCACTTACCTCATCTGTAAAGATTTGTTCAGCTGTAGTTTGAAACGTATGCTGGGATAATGCTGTTATCTCCCCTATAAGGACTTATTATGCGGTCTCTGTCGCCATGTTGTGGCAGAATGTCAATCGTCTTTGCTCTGCTCAGTATGACAGGCTGATGGCCGCAACGCGCTGAATCTCCAAAATTATGAATATTTAAAATAGGCACTATTCTTAGAAATAAACTGCATAATTTACAACTAAATTCTCACCTAAAAAAAGCTTCAAAGTACATTATGTTGTCCAACAGCTGCAATATCTGTCAAACTGTAGTCCTCTTCTTGCCACTCGTGTGGGCGGAGTAATACACAAGGGTGAAGAAGCTGTATGTGTTCTGATATTACTTCAATATCTCAGACAATCAGATTCAGAACTAGACAGAACTCTGATGTTTAACAAGCACAGCATGGAAAACATATGGCTCAAAGAACAATGCAGTCCACAACTCTGGGTCCAGTGCAGACAGAGAGTGGCCTGTATTCAACTTGTGTGTGTGTGTGTGTGTGTGTGTGTGTTGTGTATAGTGTAACATTTGTATTTTTGTTCCTGGACCCCCTCGAAAAATAAAATATATCTATCCTCAATAAATTCTAAATATTTAAGGACATACTTTTCCCCCAAAATGACAAAACGCTTTATGATGTCATAACCATTATGCTTATTTTTTAGGCATTTCAGTTTTGCAGAATCTTCTCTCAGCTCTTTTCTATGCAGCTGCAGTTACTATTGCATGCTGAAGTCATAAAACGTACTTGAGTGAAATCTGAGTCTGAAGTCTTTTTAAGTCTATAAAGTCGTCATAAATGAAATATCAGGCTTTTAGTTAAAAGGAAGATTATCAGTTATGAAATACTTATCAGCTTCTGCGGAAAGGGTGGTTAATCAGCCCAAAGTGGCCGTTTTAATTCTATGAATTCAATTTTTTTTCAGTTTTTCTGTGAATTCAGAGTTACTGTGTTTTAAAAAGGTTAAATTCACAATTCACTGAGCAATAATAATAATAATAATAATAACAATAATACTACTACTAATAATAATAATAATAACGTATCATCTTCATCACATTTGACATCATAATAATAATTCTGTATTATAGTACTCATTATTATTATTATTATTATTATTATTATTATTATTATTATTATTGAAATGTATTTCTCTTCTATTTTGAGATAATTTTAATTACAGTAATAATATTAATAACTTATCATCTTCATCACATTTGACATTATAATAATAATTATGTATTGTAGTACTCATTATTATTATTACAGTATAATTATTATTAATATTATTTGTATTATTATTGAAATGTATTTCTCTTCTATTTTGAGATAATTTTAATTACAGTAATAATATTAATATTAATAACTTATCATCTTCATCACATTTGACATTATAATAATAATTCTGTATTCAAGTACTCTATTATTATTATTATTATTATTATTATTATTATTATTATTATTATTATTATTATTATTATTATTATTATTATTGAATTGTATTTCTCTTCTATTTTGGGATCATTTCAATTACAGTAATAATAATAATAATAATAATAATAATAATAATAATAATAATGATAATAATAATGATAATAATAATAACTTATCTTCATCACATTTGTCATTATAATAATAACTATGTATTGTAGTACTCATTATTATTATTACAGTATTATTATTATTATTATTATTATTATTATTATTATTATTATTATTATTATTATTATTATTGAAATGTATTTCTCTTTAATTTTGGGATCATTTTAATTACAGTAATAATAATAATAATAATAATAATAATAATAATAATAATAATAATAACTTATCATCTTCATCACATTTGACATTATAATAATAATTCTCTATTATAGTACTCATTATTATTATTATTATTATTATTATTATTATTATTATTATTATTGTTATTATTGAAATGTATTTCCCTTCTATTTTGGGATCATTTTAATTACAGTAATAGTAATAATAATAATAATAATAATAATAATAATAATAATAATAATAATAATAAACGATATCATAAATAGAAATGCCATAATTAAAACAACTAAATCAATCAATATCATTTTTGTTCTTTTTTGTCACTTCAATATTATTCAGCATTTAAGTGGGCTTTCTATTAGCACAGATAGCCTGTTTTCTCAAGAAGAGGGAAGACATGCTCAAGTCCAAACTGTCGTAAACTCCACTACGCATAAATCAGCGAGCACGCGCTCCATCCTCCAGCTGAGCATCACTATTAACAAAGATGCGCAGCACCATCTTCGCCCCGCCCATTCCAGGCTGCGCTCTTTCTCGCAGCGTACACGGCGCAGGCGCACTAGAGAAGCCTCCGCGCGGCTCACTATTTAGCAAGAAGGGAGCGCGCAAACTCAGCACCTGTCGTGCGTGTGGCTGGGGGATTCGGTGGGAGGGGTCATTATTTGGCAGGGAGCGGCAGAGAGACGAGCATTTCCTAGATACCCAGAGCAACGCGTGGATTCATTCTGCTTCCATCACTTCACAAGCGAACCGGCGGATTTTTTGGGTCTTGTTTCAACTTACTGGCTTAGGTTTGAAAGCCGTCCGTTTGGAAATAAACCACAGCACCGTAATTCCTCGGAAGTGTTTTGTTCCTGCACCGGGGCTGTCATCACTGAAGGTAAGATCTATGGGAGCCACTTTGGAACAAGCAAACCGTTATTAGATGTGTCAGAAAGGCGAGGCTTGAGCATCCTAGCCTTATCTCGCTCATTGTATCAAGTCAAAACAGAAGGAAATCAGATGTCCGAAGATGTGTTGGTAAATCATCCGAAGCGTCTGTCTGAAGCATCCTTCAGATGTATAATACAGTTATTCCAGCACCGAGGTGATGGCCAGTGCCTCCCATCTGCAGCCTGCTAGCATACCGGCTAACAAGCCCTTATTATGTTAAATAACGGGAGGTTTTTAAAGGAATAATAGCTGGATATGAACCATGCGATAACAGAGGTTGTTTTGCATACGCATGGTGTTTTGTAATAATAAAAATCAGTGGTTCGTCTAACTGCGGTCCGTAGACACCTTCCCCTCCTCATTGACGGAGCGCCTCCCGTCTGTAATGTCCCGTTATTCTTTGTCTGCTATTACTATTGTACCAGATTTTACATTTAAATAACAAGATAAAGCAGCTTTTAGAATTGCTGTGATTTTAAGAAGTAAATATAAAAGTTTTTGTTATAAGATATAACTTTTGTATGGCATTGAGATATTTTGCCGGTTCTTGTTGCTGGATGAATCAATGTGTTCAGAGATGAACTTAATGATATATAGTGTTTGAAAACTCATTGCAATCATTTTTTGAACCTTTTATAAGGACGTTTTTTCCCCAACTATCATTAATTTGTGTCAAATACTCTAGTTTCAGGGTGCTAGCTGACAGTGTTCTGTGTGTTTGTGGCAGATGTGTCAGACTCTGTGAATTAGCTTCGAACACCAAAAGCTTGAGGGTTTGTGTGTCTGTGTGTGAGTCTTTCAGCTTGTTATTCGAAGGTTTAATAATTTGTGGGGGAAAAAAATTACAAATCAAAGTGTATTTACATTTTTAGTACCATGATCAGTACCATGCTCAGGCGCTTTCAGTTTTAAAAAAAGCCTTCTGTCTTTGGGATTACTTCATACAGGCTTTAACTGTATAGCATACTAAGCATACGACCAAAGATTTATAGGTAGTTAACTGGGCTTGTGTTGTAAATGTCAATCAATGAATAGACTGGTTGCCTTTACTGACATTTTGATTTAATTTTAAAAGCATGTCTTTAAGTTAGTCAACTTACCAAAAGTCATTGTATAATTACATTCTCTTATTATAATTAGCAGACCTGAACCAATATACTGATTGTTCGGATTTGTTGTTTGGCTATGGTTTGTTTGGTCTGGACCAAAAAAGAAAACAGTAGCCTACGTTAAGTTTTGGTTTGCTTACCATTTATACTAAGGCTTAAAGATATACGATACCTGTGCTTTTATCCTATACATTTTACAACATAACTTAGTGAACATCCAAAAGCAATGCTGACCCAAACATCATCATAAATGCATACTGTATCTGTAATGGTATTTTTACCACCTGAGAACTCATCAAAAGTTTATAAAAGGTGTAAATGAATTAAAACAGCTCTCCGAGTTCCTCCATCACACACAAACAAAGATCTGCTTAAGGTTTACAAATCCTGTTTTAAACTAATGGGCAAAGTAGTTCTTACGATGGAAAAAACAATGATTCTTGAGCATTTTGTCCTTTTTATGGTCACATCCTGTGACCTAATGTCTTGCATAATGGTTTGTTTGGATGTATCTGGTCTGTGTTGCATTCATTAGGTTTGTCCTAAATACTTATGCACTATTCTATGCTATTTTATAGTATAAAGCTATTGGGCTCTGAGGTTGGATTATTTATTTATCTTGGATTGTGCGTGCCAAATTCTCCTTTGTCATTATGCCTCTTCCTGATCATGAATGCGGTTGTACTCAAGACAGGTGTACTATTTGGTAGTTTAATCATTTTATTTACTAATTTGGAAATGATTCAACGTTGACAGGCAAACAGTTTGAATTTTCGTTTAGTATAAAAAAATTTACGACACTAAAATCATACCCTACACAGTTGAGTGAATAAATGTGTATAGTGCACACATTTGGGATGCAACTATTTTTCAGTCAAACCACACGACCGTTTATTTGGAACCAAGACCAACCTGTTTTATGGTGCTTTCACACTTTGTTACCTGAAACAGTGTTCATTCTGTCTAAACAAACTGAATTCTCAAATTAAATAACTCAAGTGCATGTGCACCAAAAGCTCTCATGGTCGGATCTGCAATCTGCAATGAGTTCACATTTGATTTAATAAACAGAGCAACTGCCCCAGAGTTTGTTTTAACTAAACCAAGCATGCCAACTGTGAACAAAACCTGAAAAGCTATCAAATCACTGTACAGTACAGTGGTTGTAACATGTAAAAGGTAATCTGAAACAACATAATTAGACATGTACAACAACATAATTATGTTTGTGGGTTAGTTTTTGTTTCTTGTAACAATGCTCGATTGCTTTATACTATCAATCAACTCAAGGATATTACCGTAATACATTAATAGACTGTTTAATTAGCATATAACATGGCAGTTTCATCTATGTTATTCTGCTAACAAAATAATGCTGACAAACTAAAAACAGTCTGCACTTTCATTTACAGTAACACAAATGTGAAGATATTTTAAAAAGATCTCATTGTGTTTCATATAAGCCTTAAACAAGTAATATTACGCATTAAATTCCATTCAATCAGTGTAACAACAAAGCACATTTATGTTCCTGCTTTCTTTTGTAATACCCTGTTTAAACTGCAAGCGACTCCACAAACTACAATGTTAAAATTCTTATCAATGAAGCTGACTACTGTTAAGACGGGGTCTTTGATCATATTGCCAGTGTTTCATTTCCTAACTTGCAGCGTAGATGTATTTGCATACTGTACAGAGTTGTAGCTCTGGCTGTAAGCAGAAACCAAATGGGTGTGAAAGGCCAACAGCGTGGCTACATTTAGAAGTCCAGCATTTGATTGACAGTGAGGTGTGCAGCGTTATTACAGCTTCCACAATCATGGCAGAGACTTTTTCTCAGCACTGTGTAAGCCAACCTGTTAGTTTGTCACATGCTTTCTGTTTTCATGTAATATGACACTGTTATTTGAAGTCATTTTAAATGCGCAGAATTTATCCAGAAGCTTTCACACAAACAAAAGCAAACGTTCTTATTCTTTGTCGCTGCTGTTTTCATGCTCTGGCATTGCACAGAACTAAAGTGCTTTATAGTGAGTAGCAGGAGAGCAGATTTTGCCCTGTGTCAGCTCTTTGGGACGGCCTGTGTGCGTGATTTCAGTGAATCTGGTCGCTATGGTGTCTCCAAGCTGAGGCGAGGGGCTCTGTTTGCTAAGACATACAAGCGGTAATAAAGCACTCAGCCAGACGCACAGATTTTCTGAAAGTGAATATGCACTCTCTGCATTGAATGACAGGAAGTATCCTTGCATGTGTTGTTCAGACTATTGATTTAAATGTGTGAGGACATCTATACAGAGCTTGTCTTATGAAAACACACTTGAAGATTACCTGAATGTCTGTCTGTGGGTCATAGACATGATGTCCCATTTTGATGTCTGGGTATATTAGCTCATAAGAAAACCACACACACTAAAATAAATTATAAAATTATAAAAAATATAGGTGCAATACTTTAAGTGAAATAGACATGGTTTATTTCAAAATGAAACAAGGTATGCTGTACCAAAGTCCCTTTAAGGCAAGTCATTTCACTCAGTGGCCATCTTTGAAAGGTCTCTCGGGCAGTATGCTCGGCCATTCTGTCTGAATTGGTAATCAGCAAATTCTCTAAAACTGTTTGCCAAGCTTATGATTACAATCAGGGCCGGATTAACCAATGGGCATTATGGGCACAGGCCCAGGGGCCCGTGCGCACTTGGGGCCCCTGCGAGGGGGGAAAAAATGCTGATTTTGTAGTGTCTATTTAGGCTAAGTGCAAATAGCGCACCTCGTTGTGATTCATTCATTCATTCATTCATTTTCTTGTCGGCTTTGTCCCTTGCGGGTCGCCACAGCGGAATGAACCGCCAACTTATCCAGCACGATTTTACGCAGCGGATGCCCTTCCAGCCGCAACCCATCTCTGGGAACTTCCACACACACATTCACACTCATACACTATGGACAATTTAGCTTACCCAATTCACCTGTACTGCATGTCTTTGGACTGTGGGGGAAACCGGAGCACCCGGAGGAAACCCACGCGAACCCAGGGAGAACATGCAAACTCCACACAGAAACGCCAACTGACCCAGCCCAGCCGAGGTTCGAACCTGCGACCCAGCGACGTTCTTGCTGTGAGGCAACAGCACTACCTACTGCGCCACTGGGTTGCCACCTCGTTGTGATAGGCTAGTTAAGTGCTTCCCGCCAGCGCCGTTTGATCGACAGAGTCAACAAAACTAAAAAGCGCAGTAGACAGCAGGTGGGAGTGGCGGAGCTCGTAAGGAGCATGGATATGTGTTTTGAGGCGATCGATCATGAACTCGGTTCGAATCCAGCGACTGATGAACACGTTTATCTTTTTTCCCCCCCATTACATAGCAGATTGGAAATACATTTATTTTCAATAGAAAGGATTTTTTTAAAAATTTAAATAAAGTATATAAAATATATAAAATGAGTCACAAGGTATTTAATAAGGATAATAATAATAATTATAAATATTCTATAAACAGTTATTTTCCACCTGGTGTTAAATGTAAGCGACATCTTAATATAATTAATCTGTATTTACAATGTTAGTCGCCCTGCTTCACCCATATTCTCCGACCTCATGGAGAGAGAGACAGAGAGAGAGACAGGAAAGAACTGTGTGATTTCGGATACTTTCAGCTTTAAAATCAAGTGCTTTTTGCCTACTCTTCTTCATCATGAGGGAGACAGTAGGAATCATTAATAAGTGTGTGTATTATGGAAGACTCAGATTCATAGAACTGGATTGGAGCGGTGTTATATCCAAATTATGCATTATAAATTTGTAGAAGTTATACATTAAAAACACCCTTAAATATAAATTTTAGTACTGCTTCAGTGAACTTTATTAAAAACCATTCATTTTCACTAGTTATATAAATGCTTTTAAAATCAGGTAAATCTTTGTAGACTATAAATATATGTACTATGTCATTTATTTAAAAAATGTGGGCAAAATATTATAGATTAACTTATTTTAAAAATATTATATTAATCTTATTTTTTAATTCAACTATAGTGGTGCGGTCTTGTAGGGGGGCCTACAAGACATTGTGCCCAGGGCCCTCTCAATTCTTAATCCGGGCCTGATTACAATACATATTTGGGATCACCAATAAAGTTAAACAACAACTATCTCATACTTTTTATTTCTAAACATTTTAATTAAACAAAATTAGCATTTAAGGAATCTCCTTCAGAAATGTCAGTGACTCTTTGTTTACAAGTTTGTGGGCATTTGAGTAGTTGCTAACATGTGATGTGTGTTTGACAGGATAGACTGTTCCTCGTGTTCATTTCGTATAGATTATAAAACCAAAACGTTTGTTTTCAAGTGTAGTTGCTTCATTTAAAAGTACAAATTTCAAGCTTTATAGGGATATATTTCTTATGTCTGTGAAGCAAGTATTCGCTGAGATTCCAGTGGTTTTGTTGACCACAAAAACTCTCGTAAACGCACACGTCTTGTCTGAGCTCCTCGCCTGGAGAAATGTCAGCCAATATCGATTGCTGATTGGCTCCGGTACTAGTAGGCAGGGCTTCATTCGCCATATTGATCGTTACACTTTTCCCCATTCAAAACTATACAAGTGACACATCTTGTGTATTCTATAGTATTTGACCACAGTCCCTTTAAGACAAGTCATTTCACTCGGCAGCCATCTTTGAAAGGCCTTTCGGGCAGTAAGCTCAGTCATTCTGTCTGAATGGGGAATCATCAATTTCTCCAAAATTGTTTGTCAAGCTTACGATTACAATACATATTTGTATTCACCAATAAAATTAAACAACAACTGTCTCATAAGTGTCATTTCTAAATGTTTGAATCAAACAAAATCTGCATTATTTTCAGGTTGCCCAAGCTAATGCGCATGTGCACTCAAAAGGAACGAGATCACGACACAAACCTCATTTATAGCCGTTTTACACATTATCATCCTCTGGATAATACTTTGTCAGATCGTGATGGTTTTCTGAAGGTCTTGATGGCAAATCTCCTCCAGTAATGACAGTGACTCTTTGTTTACAAGTTTTTGGGCGCTTGGGTAATTGCTGTCATGTGATGTGTGTTTGACAGGACGGACTGTACTGTACCTTGTGTTCGTTTCATAAAGATTACAAAACTAAAAAACGCTCTGGTTACTAAAGTAACCCTCGTTCCCCGAGGGGGGGAATGGAAATGCTATGTGGAAACTTCCACTATGGGGATTTCGTTCAGAAAGCCAATCATCTGAAAGAGTATGTAAACTTGCCAATGAAATGCCAATGAGTTGGCAGCTTCAGCTTGCGCACCTGATGCTCGTTGCAATTAATCTAGCTATATGAGCACAGAGATAGCAAGCCAAAGCATCCTTTTGTAGCTGAAGAGACTTCCACCTCAACAGCCAAGGGGCAATCATTATGGCGAAGGGATGGTTAGATGGTTAGCGGTTAGGGAAGACACGGGTCCGCCTGTGAGGGGGGACTGCACCGTGGCAGTATAAGTGTATGGGTTCGCCTAGTGGGGATCGCGCATAGCGGGCACCTATACCCAGAACGCGGGCTGACCAGCGGGCAGACCTACAACATAATGGGCCATCGTCTGACTCCTCCGTTGAGCCAGATGCTGGGGGCCGTGGAGGAATATCTGCAGGGTTCGCCAGCGGGGAACTTTACTGACAGAGTGAATAAACGCATGTATCTCCTTGTTAGGGAGAATGGCGCAGCAAGCGTATAGAACACCTTCACCGAGTTGTTTCCTCAATTACCTAATACACTTGAGGAAACCAGCTCCGCTCGCAGATTGTAAAATCTTGCAAATATGTTAGGTGTCGCCCAGCCCGCAGCTCTGCAGATGTCTGTTAGAGAGGTGCCGCGTGCACGCGCCCAAGAGGATGCTATGCTCCGAGTGGAGTGTGCTCAAACCCCTGGGGGACACGGCTCGCCCTGGCTCTGGTAAGCGAGGGAGATGGCATCCACTATCCAGTGGGCCAACCTCTGTTTAGATACGGCACTTCACTTCTGCCGACCACCGTAACAGACGAAGAGCTGCTCAGAGGATCTGACGCTCTGAGTGCGGTCCAGATAGATTCGCAAAGCGCGAACTGGACAAAGTAATGAAAAGGCTGGGTCTGCCTCCTCCGAGGGCAGCGCTTGCAGGCTCACTACCTGATCTTTAAACGGTGTGGTAGGAACCTTGGGCACATATCCAGGCCGGGGTCTCAGGACAACGTGAGAGTAAGCCGGCCCAAATTCTAGGCACGAGTCACTGACCAAAAATGCCTCCAGGTCCCAGACCCTCTTGATAGAAGCCAACGCGACCAGCAGAGCTGTCTTCAGGGACAGAAATCTTAAAGATACTGAGTCGAGTGGTTCGAATGGATCTGTATGCAAACTCGTGAGAACGAGGGCGAGATCCCAAGAGGGCATGAGAGGGGGGCGGGATGGATTAATTCGCCTAGCGCCTCTGAGGAACCGGATGATGAGGTTGTGCCTTCCCACGGTGCTGCCAGCCACCGCGTCATGGTGAGCGGAGATGGCAGCCACGTAAACCTTGAGTGTGGAGGGTGACAGCCTGCTCTCCAGCTTCTCTTGGAGAAAAGAAAGCACAAAGCTGATCTGGCAAGTTCGGATACATATACACTTGTTTTCAAGTGTAGTTGATTCGTTTAAAAAATAGATATTTTAAGCTTTATGTGGATATATTTCTTATGTCTGTGAAGCTAGTATTCGTTGAGATTTCAGTGTGTTGACCCCTCCCCCGGAGAAACGTCAGCCAATATCCATCGCAGATTGGCTCCTGTACTAGTAGGCAGGGCTTCATTCGCCATATTGACCAATGCACTTTTCCCCATTCAAAACTACGAGTGACACATCTTGTGTATTCTATAGACTTTGACTGTACTGACAAACAGAAAAAAAACTAGTGGTTTGAATGATAGCGGCAAAGTGTAAAGATTTAAAATGACAGTTAATTTTAGTTTTGCAAGATATTAGACTGAATGACATTTAAGTGGTGCCTTCTTTAAATCATGGTAGACAGTCATTTTTTTAATCTTTAACCCATATACACTCACCGGTAACTTTATTAGGTACACCTTACTAGTACTGGGTTGGACCCCCTTTTGCTCTCAGAACTGTCTTAATCCTTCATGGCATAGATTAAACAAGGTACTGGAAATATTCCTCAGATATTTTGGTCCATATTGACATGATAGCATCACACAGTTGCTGCAGATTTGTCAGCTGCACATCCATGATGCGAATATCCTATTCCACCACATCCTAAAGGTGCTCTATTGGATTGAGATCTGGTGACTGTGGAGGCAATCTGAGTACAGTGAACATTGTCATGTTCAAAAAAACAGTCTGAGATGATTCACGCTTTATGACGTGGTGCGTTATCCTGTTGGAATTAGTCATCAGAAGATGTGTACAGTACACTGTAATCATAAAGGCATGGACATGGTCAGCAACTATACTCAGGTAAGCTGTGGCATTGACACGATGCTCAGTTGGTACTAATGGGCCTAAAGTGTGCCAAGAAAATATCCCCCACACCATTATAGCACCACTCCTAGCCTGAACCGTTGATACAAGGCATGATGGATCGATGCTTTCATGTTGTTGAAGCCAAATTCTGACCCTACCATCCAAATGTCACAGCAGAAATTAAGACTCAACAGACCAGGCAAAGGTTTTCCAATCTTCTATTGTCCAATTTTGGTGAACCTGTGTCAACTGTAGCCTTAGTTTCCTGTTCTTAGCTGACAGGAGTGGCACCCAGTGTGGACTTCTGCTGCTGTAGCCCATTCGTCTCAAGGTTCGACATGTTGTTTGCTCAGAGATGCTCTTCTGTATTTCTCTACTGTTGCCTTTCTATCAGCTCAAACCAGTCTGGCCATTCTCCTTTGTCCTCTTGCATCAACAAGGCATTTGCACTCACAGAACTGCCATTGGATATTTTC
This sequence comes from Danio kyathit, assembly GCA_903798195.1. NCBI lineage: Eukaryota > Metazoa > Chordata > Actinopteri > Cypriniformes > Danionidae > Danio > Danio kyathit. Next base: position 52,638,951 of record LR812519.1, read on the forward strand.
TCTTTTTCAAAACATTCTCTGTAAACCCTAGAGATAGTTGTGCGTGAAAATCCCAGTAGATCAGCAGTTTCTGAAATACTCAGACCAGCTCGTCTGGCACCAACAACCATGCCACATTCAAAGTCACTTAAATCACCTTTCACCCTCATTCTGATGCTTGGTTTGAATTGCAGCAGATCGTCTTGACCATGTTTACATGCCTAAATGCATTGAGTTGCTGCCATTGGCTGATTAGAAATTTGCGTTAATGAGCAGTTGGACAGGTGTACCTAATAAAGTGGCCGGTGAGTGTATATTCCTGAAAAGTGTTTAAAAACAAACAATTTGTTAAAAATAGTATTAGAGGCTTGTAATAATAAGTGAGGCTTCTGAAAGTATACTGTATATATCCTCACATTTTCATAAGTACAATGCATCAATCTGCTGTTTATTTTAAAGAGGTTTTAAACTGAACACATTTGCTTAGTTTTAACAGCAGCATTAGTTTGAAGTTTCAGAATAATTCATCAAGCTAATTGCATTTCTGTTTGCGAATCTCCTTATAAAAGTGCTTTTCAGGCAAGCTTTTAAATAAATAAGTGAAAATATCTTTTTATTATCACTGTTTAAAATTACAAGGGATTTTTCAATGATGCAGAGATAAAGATCGAAAGGAGAGGTCGATGTGAATTTCAAGAAATACGTAGAGGTGTGTTTTGATCAGAGATTTAGTTTTTTGTCTATGATCTATGGCTATGCTTTGTCTTACTCCTACCTTTATTTAATTAAGGCCACATTTATATTGCATTAGCTTGTGTATATGCCACAGACCATATGCAAATTTCATGAATACTCCCACTTATTCTTTTGCTGACATGCTGAACTTCTGCATTGTAATCTGGGTAATGTGACTAATGTTCGCGGTGACTGATGTGAAAAGACTCGAAACCCCATCTACATCAATGTTAATGTGCCTGAGGACATTGTGAGATGCCTATTGGGATGCAGATGTAGCTTTTGTTTCATGGAAGCTCCCCATCAGGTTTCATGTAAGTCGTTCTTTGCACTGATTTTGATCAGTTTCTCATTAATTTATGAAAGAGGAAGCATAAAACTGATGCCAGGTGACAAAGTGACTCTTCCACTTCCTCTCCAACTCTACCCATCAAGCAGAAACATTGCTCTTGTTGATTTCGTTTAAATCATTTACAGTATCAGTATTCCTAGATGAGGATAACATTCTGGAGTCTGTTTTTCAAGCCAATATTATTTAGGTAATAATTTATTGTGCTACTTCCATTTCTTCTTAATTATTAGTGAAACTTACCATAGCCAATAGTTTCTACTAGGGCTGTACGGTTCTGGCCAAAACGAGAATCACAATTTTTTTGCTAAAAATCAAGCTTATAATTTCTGTAGATGTAAAATAAATATTAACGAGTAGGCTATTATTATTATTTCTCAAGCATATGGTACGATAAACAATAATAATATTAGGCCTATGTGTAGGTCGACTGTTGGATAAAATGCTAAATTTTGTATGGACTTTAAATGGTGGACTTAAATAGACTTTAAATATGTTCTTGTCATTAATTCACAGTAAAGTGATGACCTCAGAATACAACTATTCATAATTCTGAAGTTGAATTATTATGTTTGAGACATGCACTTGCAATGTGTCATTGACAACATTATTAGACCATTTTTTTACTGGTAAAATGACACATCTGTCATTATCACATACCCTCCTGCATTAAAATTATATAGGCTAGAGTAGTTATACTGACACTGTTAAACATTTATTTTCATGCACAACACTTTGTGTTCGCTATGAAAGAAAAAACATATGAAATGCTTGTCGTAATCATATCTAAAATGCGATAATTTAAATGAGGTGTGCGGTTTTGGTTTCATTTTCACTGCCGCGTGTGCTGCTGTCATGGCTGCTGTCACTCTAAGGAAAAAACATACATGCAAATCATACTTCCCACATGACTCTCAAACGATCGCTCTATGTAACAAACTAAATGTTATTTACAAGTTTATTACCTGTTATTCACAGCCTATGCAGGTTCTGTTCACTAAAATAGACATCATTGGCGTGTACTCGCGCATCCTCTCTGTAGTAAACAAACAGTGCGTCAGCTCACGTGTCATTTCGCGGCCGCAAATACATCATTACAGTACATTAAGACTGATATTTCATTTTTTGGTGAACTGTACCTTATAAATACAGTATGTGACTCTTTCAACACCATTTGGAGGTGTCCATGTTGCAAGATGCACGTATGAAGACTTGTGTAATTACCTTTATGCTTCTCTCCTGACCTTGAAAATATAATTAAATGAATTGTAGAGATGCTGGATTAAGATTGTGTGGGGGGTCGAATCTGGATCGCAATCTTTTTTCGATTACTTGTGCAGCTCTAGTTTCTACATAAGCTTTTTTTCAGTGTATGGCCACTTGTTGAAGGAACGCTACACTTTTATTGAAAATATCCTAATTTTACAACTCCTCTAGAGTTAAGCAGTTGAGTTTTATTATATTTGAATCCATTCAACCGATCTCCAGGTCGAGCACTTTTAGCTTAGCTTAGCATAGATCATTGATTTTGACTATTAGCGTCTTTCTCAAAAAAAGTTTTGATAATGTATTTTATTTTAAAGCATGACCCTTCTATAGTTACATTGTGTACTAAGACCAACGGAAAAAATAAAAGTTGCTATTTTAGGCCAATATGTCCAGGAACTATAGTCTTATTTTGGCATAATAATCAAGTAACTTTGCTGCTGTACCATGGTCGCAATAATATTACACAGCACCTGAAAATATTTCCCACTTAGTTAACTTCTGGCGACACGGTGGCTCAGTGGTTAGCACTGTCACCTCACAGTAAGAAGGTCGCTGGTTTGAGCCCAGGTGTTGGCGTTTCTGTGTGGAGTTAAATTGGCCGTAGTGTATGTGTATGAATGCGAGGGTGTATGTGTGTTTCCCAGTACTGGGTTGTGGCTGGAAGGGCATCCGCTGCATGAAACATATGCTGGATAAGTTGGCCGTTCATTCCGCTGTGGCAAGCCCTGTTAAATAAGGGACTAAGCTGAAGGAAAATAAATGATTAAATGAATAAATAGTTAACTTCCAACATGACCACCTGCTTTCACAGGGATTGTGTGTTAGTCGTAATTTTATTGCGCCTGCCACCACCAAGGTACAGCAGCGAACTTACTTGATTATTACACCGAATGAGAGTGTTCTTCCTAGCCATATCAGCCTAGAAAATGACAACTTTCCATATTTTGTCAGCCTTAACACAGGCTGTAACTACAAACGAGTCAAGCTTAAAATAGAAAAATAATTACAACTCTATGTTTACTTTTGCTAATGCTAATGGTCTGATCTGATTCAATGATTTATGCTAAGCTAAGCTAAAAGTGCTTCTGCCAGATGCAGAGATCAGCTGAAGAGATTTTACAAAATGAAAAACTCAACTCAAGGGAGTTGTAAAGCGAGCCCATTTTCTAAAAAAGTGTAGAGTTTCTTTGACAGTTGCATATATTTTTTAATGTAAAAAGCCAGGTTATTTCTTATTTCCATCACATTGTAGGCGTTATATGAACAGCTCATGTTGAAATGGGTCTTTCGAGAGCCATATGGATGTTGGATGTGGATATTTCAGAAAGGCTTGCTGATTGTGGGTCAGTGCAAAAGGGCAGCATCTACCTGGAGACACAGTTGCTTTTTAAAAGCCTGCATTGTGTGTAGTGATTAGCATTTTCTGAGAGAAAAACTTTCCATATTTTTCTGTAAGATGTTTCTTTGAGAAGACACATTTCTGATCTTCTCATTTGCAAACAGAGGTGCCTTTGAATTCAGAGACGGTGCGAGCAGTTGCCTATGGCGCTTCAGAAGTAACTGAACTAGTGATGCTGCAGGATGGAGCTTAAGTAACACAAACACATTTGAGCGACTCCAATACACAACACCTTTTGGAAAATGTAGCTAACAATCTCATTTGTCCTTTGGATTTCAGATTGCAAAAAAAAAAAGAAAAAAAGAAAAACGCACTTTAACATTCAGAAGGCTGTTTCTTTATCTGAGCAGCTTTTTCACATCATCTCCTTGAATAATTTTAAAGGGCACCAGTAAACCTTGTTTCATTTTCTTTCTTGGGCATGTGTGACCGTGATAACAGTTTAACAGAATCTCTCTGAGACTGCATCAGTTCATCCTCCTCTTCATTTGTTTCGTATATTTACCCTTATTTTTTCTAGTTACCATCTTTCTCCAGGAGGAGTTTATGAAGGAATCATCTCCTTCCTTGGCTTGCAGTCTTCCTCTCTGTCTGTCTTTTTTTGGCTGTATTCCATATCAAGATTTGTTTTGTTAAGCATTCGTCCTCAGCACAACCTTTAATCTGTATTATTATTAACATGTAAATAATGATGTCTTTTATTACAAGCTGTAAGAAATATGAACTGAATCTTACATTTTAGCCTCACATGCATCTCACCTCATTTGCCATAGTATGCTACCGCGACAAACAATGTCAGAAAATAGTCTGTTAATAATCTGATACTGAATTGTAGTAGTAGTGGTTGTTGTTTGTTTTTGTTAAATCCTGTTCTATGTCCACAGAAGACAAGTTCCTAGAACTTCCCAGATAGGTACTGTATGCAACCATTAACCAATTTTTCCTATTAACTATGCTTTAATTCGTCATGGCTAATTATCGTAAAGGCTTCTTAACTCTGTGTTTCTGCGTGGAACAAAACTGCTGCAACTAAACAAAGTAACGCTAACTGTGTGATAGGTTGAAATTCCGAGCTTGTACACTTAGACTAATATCCATGTACATTACATTAACTATGGCTGAGGCTATTTTAACTAAGGGCTGTTTACATTTTAGCTGCTTCCCAAAGAGCACACTATATACTATGCACTTATGCACTCACACACTCAACAGCATAGTATGAATGTAGCGTCATCCCAAATGGAACACTAATGTTTTTTTTACTAAGATGAAATTCAAACCGTTTCCCTGATGACGTTTGATGGTTGCCAAGTTAGCAAAATAAATGAGCAAACTACAAAATAATACCTGCCGTGAGTATAACCGCATTCACTATCAGGAGGCGATATAATTACTCTCGTAGGAGAATTTTGCTTTCACTATCCAAAAGAATTAACGTAATCCAGTGGCGGATTTAGGCATGGGCAATATGGGCGATCGCCCAGGGCGGCATCTTGATGGGGGCGACACAGGGAGATGGTGCAAAATAAAGAAAAAACAAAAACGTGCCCCGGTAAAAAGCATATGTGCATCAGTATGCTTTAAGATACGATTTATTTTATGCAAGTGTATTAATCCCAAGAGTGGTAGGCTAATCCCAGAATAAAGACGTTAGAGGCCATTCATATTTGTCGTCTGTTGTAAGCGCAAGTTTGTTTTTCTCTATGTGCAACAAAAACAACACTGGTGCAAGCAAACTGACGCATGCGCACAGAGAACCATTCCCGCTCGCCTCACACACACTGCTCCTGATGTGAATCCCAGTTGTTTACATGCACGCCGATAAAACATATGCTGCTCATGCTCATGCTTTGACACGAGGTGTCGGCACGCAGCAAGTTTTGCTAGATGACAAAACTGAAGTTTATATAATATGATGATGATCTTATTTTGACTAAGCATGGCTGTGAAGCAGATAAAGAGTCAGGGAAGTAAGAGTTTATTAATTCTCGGCCTCAGTCGAGTCTAAGATGACCAGACAATTCTATAAAACATATATTTTTTGTATTTTATAGAATTGCCAAAATTATTATTCATGCAAAAGATTTCCCAAGTGATCTTAGCATATCACTCCAGTTTTGTCTTTACATTGCGTTGCAGTTACATTTATTGATTTCTGTTATTCTTTTAGAACAATACTTGTATAACAACAACAACAACAACAACAGTAACAATAATAATAATAATAATGATGATAATAATGATAATAATTTTGTTTATAATAAATATTAATATTTTTAATAATTCCAGTTCCGGTTTCGTCCATATTTTACCCAA